>JAFBJW010000091.1:1115530-1187358 GCA_016785235.1 Pseudorhombus dupliciocellatus | reverse complement strand
GGGTGTGACCCCCCCCCCCCCCCCCCCATTGGAGCTGCCGCAACCTCTCATCCATCTCCTGCAATCAGCTACAATTACACTTCCCTCTGATTCCCAGTTTAAACAATTACGGACATTATGCAGAAGTAATTTAGCATAATACTCTGACTGTGAGATAGTTGATACACTGACAGTGGTATCCTGCCGGTTCCATCTACACAGACAATGAAATTATTGTAAGGGCTGATAATAAGCTCTATGGTGCAGCAGAAGATGAAACGCCTCCATTTTCTGGCCATGTTGTCATTAGACAGAATGGGTGTGCCCATCAATGGACCATATATGTCCAATGGAACAGTGAAGTGTGATTGTTTTGAGCTAAAAATAGATCAAGAGAGACTGTGAGCAGTATACCAACTACTCTTTGCTAATTATGTAATATTGCTGTACACCTGTAATACAATACGTTATTCACTATGAACTAAGATAATATGTAAATACATTTGAAAAAAGTTCATTTTCGTTGTTGAATCATCTATTTATTATCATGAATATTACTGTTAATGTGCTTAGGGACAGTGGTGGTACAAATCCAAATCAAGGCTTAATGCTACATGTCCTTTGCTAAATTTATTTTTGACACAATTTCTATGGTATTTTCTTTGCAGAGAAATGCCCATTTTAAATAAAGGGATCACACCTGCACACATTCCATGTCCCTGTGGTATTTTCCACAAACTCTATGGCTGTATGTGAGGATTAGTTAGCCCAAAACGATTGTGTTTACATCTTAATATATGCAACATGAAGGTCAAACTTACTCAAATTCCTTGGGCACGACCTTCTGAATGCCCTAAGGCTGATGAAGGGGACAATTAGGTTAATGATATGAAAGGAGGATAGACCTCAGTAGAGGTCCATCTAGGATCAGTATGTGTGTGTGTGTGTGTGTGTGTGTGTGTGAATGCATAGCCTGAGAGGATGGTGTAACATGAGTCCCAAATGGAGATGTTCCTGTGCTAGTCTATCATACCACTCTGGCGCTGTACTAAAAATAAAACAGTAGGGAAGCCCCTCAGCCACAGATATCACAATGCTCCTGCTCCCTCACCACCACCACCACTGTACCTCAGGGAACTCATCAATCTCTTCCAGCCTCTTCTGCAGCTGCAGGCGTCCCCCATAGCGTGTAACCCCGTACACCACCGTCATGACCGTCTGTTTGACCACCTTCCTGTTGATGAAGCCCTCCAGGATCTTGGCGATCTTCATACCATTCTTTGCATCCTTACTTCGTAGCTCTTCCACCTGAAACAAATAATTGATGATGAAACAAATTATTTACCCAAAACAACTGGCCAGAAGATATCTACTTTTGTGTGAAATTAATTTGGGAATTAAAAACTTATCAAAGCAGTAATTTGTTAAATTCTGTGAATGATGTTTAGCTTATACTTCATAAATATTTAATTTTTGCATAATTAACTCTCAGTTAACTGTTAACCGTTCTACATCGGTTGTGGGCTCTCCCCCCTGTTGGTTTTCGCTTCTCTTCAGAGCTACACTGATTTCACACTGGGCTTCTCTGCATGATGGTCTGCCTGCAGGGCTCCTCTGTGGGGTTGCTTCCAGAGCAGGCTCAGCTCTTACATCAGCTCCACTGTCAGGACAGCAAACTCATGCAAAGAGGAGTCCTGCAGGCAGACCCATCACTGCATTCCACGTTATATCAATTCCTACTGTTTTATAAATTAACTATATAAGTAAACAGTAATTTTTTTCCAGGTAGTTTGCCTAGTATTATATATTAATGAATGGGATCTGAGGATGTGGAAGAAAACATGTTAGACTCAGTCATCTAAATACTTTAAGTTTCTTTTAAGTGTCTCACATGTCCGAATTGAACCAAATTTAGCACCACACTTCCTTGAGCCCTTAAAAGTACACATGCCAAGTGTGAAGACAATAAGAAGTCAGACAGATGATTGCAATGTAAAATATTGTCCTTTAACAAACTGCACTAACTGATAACTTCAGCTATTACCACCTCTCAACAGTCGGATTCCTCCAGTACTGAGATGTCAGGACATCCCAATTAAGGATGCGGTACGGCTGTCCCCCTTGCTGCGCTCTGATCCAATGACTTAGAAAGAGAGCACATTTAAAACTGGCACCTAAAGTGAGAGACCTAAAATATATTCTCAGTCATCTGTCTGTCACTCACTATGGGAGTGAGTCATCTTTATATTAACCGCTGAGCAAGTGCAACGTGCCTTGAATCAACCACGATTCTTTTGTGCACCTTCCAACAAGCATTTCAAAGAAGAGGAACTAAAGTGAGTTGAACCACAAAAAAAACTGCACCCTGGTGCTGACCTGCAGTGCTACTTCGTGGTACACATCCTGGGGCAAGGTACAGGGCATGAGGTTGACGGATCTGGCACCAATCACATCCCTGCCTAAAGCGGCGTAATGCTGGAGACCATTACAGGAGCCGTCCTGGAGCAGAGGTGGGGAGAGGGGAGGAGAAATTAAAGCAGTGAGGTGGGGGAAAGGAGAACAGAGAGCAACAACGAGAGAGGTCAGTGCAGGGAGGGAGAGGGCAGAACGTGGATGAGGGTAAAAGGGGAACACAAGAAAGAACAGGTGATTTAAAGGAAGTAGAAGTAAAAGACCGAACAGAAAGACAAAGATGGCACATATTTGTTAGATGTGAATATATGTCTTTGTTAACAAAGCATTTTACCTGATGAACAGGAAAGTGGGAGATGAACTGTGTTGAATCGGGAGATCTCACAGCATTAGCTATTTCCATGCAACAAGCCAGAGCCTGCCAAGGATCCTCCGCTTCCATCCACCACTTCTTCCCCTGAAAGAACCAAAGACAAGCCCCTGGCCTGTTATTCTCCAAACATTTGGAAACAGATGGAAACTTACAAACTTACTACAAGGAATTCTCACACATCCTTGCTTGATTTTGTTACGTACATTGGATATAATCTGAATATCTTAGAAATTCAAGTGTTTGTATATGTCTTTAACAAGTAAATGTCTGTGTGCTTTTATTTTCTTTACTGACATTGAGTGGGTTGTCGGCAGAGTCCAGTATATCCTCCATGAGTGTGTTGGCGTACTCCAGCCGTTCCTGTAAAGAGTTCCTCTTCTTCAGCCCTGTCAGATTTACTAAGTGGATCTTTAGCCAGTCAAGGCCCTTGGGACCGAGGGGCTTCCCTTCGGCAAACTCCAGAATACCCCGGGTCATATCGCTCACTAGGTGATTAAAGTACGGAGGACAGGGGTAGGTACGACCTCTGAAGTCCAGGTTGTGAGGGAACCAAAAGATCTCATCCCGCAGGTGATTGGCGATGGAGAGTTTATAAAGCGCATCTATACGCAGACTGTACATCTCCCGGGATTTCTTTCTGTCGTTCATTGCGTCTTTTTTTATTTGGGCTTTCTCAGAAGCCAGGAGCTCTTTAAGGTTGATGTGGGGTAATTTGGGAGACTCCTGTGGTGGTGGAGGGATGTCTAGCTTCTTATTTCCCTGATCATTGAAGATGGGGATAATCACATCCAGAACGGATTTGTTGATCCTCCAAGGACAGCTGCTCAGCTGGTTGAGAGAGTCCAAGATGGCGTTGAGGTTCTGGCATTTCTCCAGCAGCTCCTTGTGTTGGGTGGCTCCATCCCCTGCGCGCATCAGCTTATAGGGCGTCAGCAGGTAGGCTCCAGACTTCACAGAAGTCCAGGGCACGGGAGGGCACAGCATCGGCATCACGTGTGAGTCAAAGGTCAGCGTAGTCAGCATGGCTTCCTGTTGCATCTGGGCCAGGATGGGGTGGATCTTAATGTGACCGATCTGGTGGGAGAAACAAATAAGAAACTTCAAATGAAGAGCCACAGAAAATAAGGGGAGAAGAGGATAAAAACACATTTTTAATTTTATCTAAAAAGAACACTACTGTGTTTCTGCTCAAATGGACAAACATGCATTCTGTACAACTGGATATGAATACTGTCATAAAACACAGCAGAATTTCTTGCGTGAGTCAGACTGTCATGCTGTGCTGTAAAATCATAAGGATGCTCCCCTGATGAGCCAATCTCTGAGAAGAGGAAAAACAAGGAGGAGGGTTCAGACAGGGGATTGAAAAATGCATAAGAACAAAATTCTGTTCATGAATCTCTCCTTGTCAGAGCGAAAAAACCTCCAGTTTCTTCTTGCTGTTTTTGCCTATCTTCACTGACACGGTTGCCTCACCTTCCTGCAGGGTCCCATGGCAATAAATCAGTGAACCAATTAAGGGGATACTAAAAAAAGGGATTAGGCTGGAGCCTATTCATCTTACTCAACTGTTCCCCCTGCCAAGTCATGCAGGGATGAAATGGTTTTATAATCCACACTCTCTGGAGCTTCACATTGGATAGGAGGCTGTCCAAATAGACATGGCTTAAGAGTGGCAGACGCTCTTCCAGTCCAAAGGAAGGTCAAGTGTTTTAAGGTATTTTCCTCATTTCTGCTACGCTTTGCTCCTTTCCTCAGTGCATGTTAGCTTATACCCTCCATGCTAATTAACTGTGGATAAATTTCAAATGCCAAAAGGACTATAATTTCACCATTGGCGGGTCCTTGTCATGAACTGCTTTGCTTATTTATTTTTATATTTATATAGTCATTTCAAATGCTAAGATCCCAGTCCTAGTTTGCAGGAGATCCTGATGACAAATCCTTAATTCTATCCACATGAATCTCAAGATGAACTCTCTAGTTTGACCATGCTGTGGCTGCAGCTGACTGCGGCTGTATATTATTTGACATTTTTGGCATGATCTATATTTCATATTATATTTAAGTTCTTAATTTTCATCTATGCAGTTTGTTAAGTCTACTGAGCTGAGGTTGCTAGTCTAGTCAGTCATAGAAAGTTTTATGCAGTGGCTGTACCTGCCGGACGTCAAGGAAGGTGTACATGTGGTAGAGAATGGGGATGAGCTTCCCGTCTTGGGCTGGGATCAGTATGTCACTATTGATTTTCAGGCTCATCAACATATCCACCATGCATGTGCCCAGCTCCAGAGTCGCTCTGAGCGACCAGTTTGTCTCGTCCTCCTGCAAAAAGGGTCCTGAGAGCTTCTCCATCTCCAGGTTACACCACTTCTCCCTGGGAAGTTCAGTGCTCTCCTAGAGGGATAGAGATAATCATAAGGTTCATCTCTTCTTGTGATTTAGATATTTTACCAGAGCATTAAGTTAACAGAGAAACTGTCATGCTGATTGGCTTTCTGAGATCTATTCATCCAAATAAAAAAACACTTTATCGCATATTTATATTGTTATGAGTGACAATGCATGCAGAAAAGAAAAGCTCATTATTTTTCTTCTGTACATGATCAAAGAATAAGACAGATATCTGGAGCATTTTTAAGAAACATATCATTTCTCTACCTTGGTATCTTTGGCCAGCAACTCTGTGTAATTGCTGTAAATGTTGCTCAGATTCGCCACCATCTGATTCTGTTGTTTCTGTTGCAGAGAAAACTTGGTAAAGACACTGTTGCCCAGTTCTTCAGCTAACATCCTCAGCGACTTTCCACTTGGAGGCAGGTTGGTAATACTCTGAAAAAGAACAGGACAACATTTAAAAGGTGAAAACATCAGCTTCGACATCTAGAGGACATCACCAGAGGTCTTCATTTAATGTAAATACAATTAAGCTGTTGCCATTCAAATCGATTTGACTCAAACACTGTCAATTCTTGGTTAAATCAGGCATTTCAAGGAGTGGCAGGCTGGGTGAGGTGCGTTGAGTTACCTGCAGCATGATGTCAACATACTCTTCATCCTTCAGCAGACAAAGGTAGGGATGAAGGTTAAGGCGCTTATCCGCGACTTTTGAGTTGGACTTAATCTTCATCTCCTTCAGGGACTGGAGGAGGGCCTTCCTCCATTTGACATGCAGCTCCTCCAGCAGATTCCTCTGAAAACACAGCACACTCCATCTGAGTGATGGAACTTGTCCCAGAACACCACATACTGCCTGGTGCAAATGGAAAGTCATCAGACATTTTGAAGCAGCAGCTAAGGCAAGCGCCTGTGGATGTACTATGATATATACTATATGTGCATTCTATTCATGACTGTGTTTTAGTTCACTCTTCAGCAGAAGGGCTTTAGAGTTCCACTCTGAAAGAGGCAGAGACACAGCGTGGCTCTGCGCCGTCTTCATCACAATACATTATGCTGCCCTGCCTTTCTATAAATGCTTCCTGACCACCTGGGACTCCCAGCCCACTCGCTTCTTATGAAGACCATCTGCAGAGGCAGGTGAGTGAGGCTGGACTGTAAATGCCAGATTTACAGGTGAAAAAAAAAAACACTTCTTCTAACCTGTCAGTCATAGATGGAAATAATGTCAAAGTTTAGACAAGGGGAAATCAAAAACTTTGCTTTAAGGAGACAATGTTTTTCATTTGCCATAAGCTGAAAATAAGTAATAGGTATATGCACTCAAGTGAGCCCCCCCAAAACTCTTCTTCCAGGTAGTAACACGTGAAAAGGGAGAGAAGCAATACCATTTTGAGCATGTTTTCAGTGACAGGCTTGGTAGACTCCACTGAGTCTATGGTGATGGTGCTGGCCTTCTCCACCTCAAGCTGACGTTTGAAACCTTGGATAAGCTGCTCCTGAGTCATGTCCAGTTTGGGGTAGTGGTGATTTTCCCTCTAAAACAGAAACAATAAGCAACAGAGATGGATAAAATAAGACAAGGCATATTTTGTTCGGATACCAACTTCATACAGCGGGACTGGGAGATCCCATCACTAGGATACAGAAGTGTTAAGCTGATAAAACCTAAGCACATTTTTGAATTACAGTGAAAAGTTAAAAACATCACAACACATAATGGGTGAAACATCAATTATCATAATCCTAATAAAAGTTTTAAAAAGCACCTTAAAATGCTGGCATTAGCTACAATTCCTACAAAGGGCCCACACTGACTGACACAGCATTGTCTGCTACTACATAGTGCTTTAAATGTCTGTTCTTTTTTAAAGTGACCTTGTTAAGGCACCAACCCCACTGGATGTTATCCAAACGTCATGGAAAGGTTGCACACAGGAGTAGATGCAGTGCTAACATTTATCAGCAGAGATACAGAAGATGGTAAATTAGGCCTCAGAGAGAGAGAGAACAGCAGCCGGAGCCAAGCTGAAGGAACAGTGCCACCAAAATTACTCTCCAGACAGCTCTTGTACAGTTTTGGAACTTATGAACAATAAATAGAGAGGGGCAAGTCAAAGTAGATATTGGTGCAAAATCTGAAGCAACTGAGGTGATTTTGAGATATTGCAGTCAAAAGGTCAAACATGTAATTTGTGATGTGACCTTTGAACTCCCAAATCCATTCAGTTCATCCAAGGAAGTTTGAACCAAAATTGAAGAAATGTCCTGAACCTATTACTTCAGAGATCAGACTATCTCTGATGACAAGCTGAAAGTGGATCAAACTTTCAGTCACTTAATCACTTGCAATTAGATGCAATATTACTGGCGTATTAACATCGGACCTGTATAAATGTCAGGAAGGTGCAGGCTTTCACATGGAGGATAAAAATACATTCCCTGCTGCTACATCACACAGAGGCCAACACTAAAATAAAGAACCAAAAATATGTCACTTGGAAGAAGCTCAAAGTGAAGCTGGTGCAAAGCTGGAGGATAAAAATACGACAATTGTACTAATAGCTGTGAATGAAGCATGTGAGAACCAGAAGGGGAAGAGAGATGGGAAAATGTGAGGAGAGGTGAGAGGAGGCAGAGAGGCAAGGAAAGCAGAGGAACCATTAGAAAGCAGAGTTAGCCCACTATAAATAGGCCAGAGTCTGTCTGTCTGTCTGTCTGTGCTGGGGTGACAATCAAATGTTTCGTAGTCACGCTGGAGCCGCCTGACACCTTCCCCAGCTTGCTGCTGTTTCAGCTGGCAAAACATACACAACACTTGGTCTTAAAATAACTCCATACATAGCTTGTTTTTCACATAAAGTCATACCCTGTGATTAAATATAGCCCTTTATCATATTCTCAGTAAGATTTCTATTAGACTGAACGTAAAGGTGGAACAATTAGAACTTTCAGTTCATTCCATTAAAAAAGTTATTATTGTTTGTCTGCTCTGAGCATAGCAGGATCAGTTCAAGAGGGGCTGCGCCTGGTTGCAGCTGGAATATGACACTGGCCTGTGGTACCTGTGTGTAAAAGTCTTGAGTCAACGGCGTATAGCCATCGCTCAGTGTCGGCTTGAGGGGTTGGTAGTCGGGATGGACCACGCGGATGGCCTTCAGCACCATCTCTCGCTCATCTTGTCGAGACAGACACTGGCTCCACAGATCATCCAGAGACAGACCCTGCTGCTCCATCTGACTCAGATACCTGGACACACAGGGACATACATCAGTGTATTATTACTGTTAGAGATGAGACATGAACCAAACTGAAAAGATTTGAAAGAAAAGGCAGTTCGTTTCTGGTAAGTTTCAAAAGTGGTCAAATGTCACTATTGGAATATTGTAGCTTCATTTTAGAACAAAGGGATGAAGAAGGCGTGTGTCATCTTTATATATCCGCTCTGTGGTTCTGACACTGTACTGTGGCTTTCATAAGAAATAGAGTGAGCTGTGTTGCTGCAGTAACTAAACTCGTTGTGGAGAGAGGTTTAGGAAGCGGTTGCATTGATTAATTAGACCATAATCCATTTAAATTACGACCAGAAACATCACCACTGTAAAAATACTTTTGTCCAGTCCAACTAGACGTCCCCTGTCTTGGTCAACCTCATTCCGTGTGTTCAGTGTTTAATAACTATGGCTAAAACAACTAGAGTAACTGATGCCTATTGATATGTAATTTCCCAATCCTTATCCTGGGTTATCATTCCATCAGATTAGAACACACAACCAACTCTCTTTCAAACAGCGAGCAGGAATCCTCTACGCTCCATTGTGTCTAAGTTTTTAATACTCTGAATAAGGGATCAGATGACACGAGAGCTGGATCTCTATCTCTGAGTGGGAGACTGTAATTATTATACAGGCTTTGGAGTCTTCAGATCAGGGGATCAAAGTTCACAACCTTCTGACCTGATCTGTGGGAATGGGACTGAGATACTCGTAAAACTTTCTGGGGGCCTGATTAATTCATTTTAAGAATCAGAATCTCACCTACCCCAATCAACAGTTGCAGAATATCAATGTAAGTATTTGCATTGCCAAGCTTATGTGGAATCCACAACGAGGCGGATCCAGATGGCCACTGATGACATCAGTAAAATATTTATTCAACTAGACTCGCCCAGCATATGGAAGTGTGTTTCTCTCCCGTCTTAATTCAAGAGCCTGGTCCGTTATATTGAGAGCATTGTTTATTTTTTTGATTCCTCATTTTTATCTGCAAACTCAGCTCACTGCTCACGTGCAAATGTGTGTTGCACTCAGATATGATGTTTCATCTTAAATGTGCTTCAGCTTCAGTCCTTGGTCAGGCTGTTTCTCTGCACTTGCAATCCTCCGGCTCTCACTCAATTATGATGCTGGCAGGAGTACAGCCTGTTTGCATGTGAGTAGGAGGGTGTTTGAGAACACATGCAGGGCATTGAGGGAAATAGGTAAATCTGAACTTGAAATGAGGAAACAGTGCTCACAAAATGACAGACCATTAAATTAAGATCTGGAAAGAAATGATAACACTCTTAAATTTGATACAACAGCAAAGATAAAAGTGAATTACTATATTCAGGATTAGTTAGTTATCATGCATGTTGGTTTATGAGTCTGACCATGTAACGCCTCACGACACACACGCGCACACACACACCTTCCTAGGGGCTCACTTCAGAGGAAATCCCATTTATCATCTCGCAAACTTATGAGCGAGCTTCACCCTGTGCACCTTATGATGCTAATTACCATCTGAAGGAGCCCTGGCTTCGCAATTTCCACTGACTTAATCAAATCAGAAGTGAGCAGAGCTCTGTACGTGAATCAATGAGCACAACAAAAGCTACTGGAGTAAAGGCATACACCTGTTTCTATGTATGCAGTCTGTGAAATAACCACACAGGGACTGTTTCTGAATATTTTTACTAATGCCTCCCAGTCTCTTGTGATACTGACGTGCAATTTGAGTCGCAGCAAATGAGAGAGCATCAAACAAAGAGGGGATTAGTCTGTGCACTTGGAGTGTGGTCCAGAGGAACAAAGAAGGCAGAGAAGTTGAAAGATAGAGCATAATCGGCCTGGTGACTGCTCTGCTGCACCCCAGGGAGCTAAGAAGTCTAGAGGACACAGCGCTCACAAAGGGAAAACCTAAAGGGATAAGTGTGCGTAGGTCAGTGTGCGCATGTGAGGCGAGGGGAACAGTGCACTGAGGCCAAGCATCCTACAGGCAACTTCAGAGGCAGGAGGGACATCAAGAGAAAGAGCTGGCAGACCACGAACACAGTGAGGACGGTGAGAGAAAATGCAGGCGGCTCGGTCAGAGACTGAGCAGGGCCACACCGCTGCACAACAATGTCGAACGAGCATCAGCTTACATAGATCAATGGACCAACCAGATAGCTACCACCAACCCTACTGCACCTGTCCCTCTGCAGTGTTGCCCTCACGTCCGTGCCCTACTTTTATTTTTAATGCTATAAGAAGTCTGGACATATGTCAGGGTTCTAAGAAGAAGAAAAAAACCCAAAAGAACTCTGATATGGGCTGTGCCAGTGTCTGGGCAGCACAGCAGCTGATGGTATCGGCTGCCATCAAGCAGGTGAACTAACTATGATGCATGTGGTCTCGTGCTGAAGCTGTGAGCTTTGTCCAGGAGTCTGTATCCAACAAAATGTTTTTGGGGAAAAATACATCAGACTGTGTCCATAAAGAAGTCATTACCAGTCACAGAGAGAGTCACTAATGAAAAGTTTATCATGAAGTCCAGAACAAACAATGGGGTAACTAAAACCAAGCAATGAACATGGTTGATGGTGATTCTAAAAAGGGCAACCATAAGAGAAACATGACACCTGCTGGTGACTCTGGGTATCGCCACCCTGCCCTTTTTAAACCGATTGGCTCTACATCCGACTTGACAAATATAAAATGACACTGTCAAAGCATTTTTAAACAACAAATGCTTATCATGATACTAGCTTGTGTGTGTGTGGTGTGTGTGTGACCTCATACCTCTTGCTGTATTTTGGGGAGCAGCCGGGATTGCGGCCTATACACTCCAGAGCGGCAGCGTAAGATACCAGGTTTGGCTTAGAATCAGACTCCTCCACCATCTTGAACATGCGATCCATCGAATTTAACAATCCCTACAAATAGAGAGACATGTACACATGAACATAGTACGGCCATAAAACTGCAGTACGATACATACAATACAGTTTACCTCCTGCCTATGCATCTCCCATTTGTTCTGATGGGTGACCTGCCTTGATTAGTTTAGTTTTGTATTTAAACCAACTCTTGGTCAAATTGTTTGTCTTCTACTGTTTGAACTTCCTGATGCACCAATGTGTTTCCTTTTATTTTATTCAATACATTCTGGAGTTTTTAAATTATTTGCTATGCCTCCTGTTGGGTCCGTGAAATGAACTATAACTTCACTTCGCTCTTTTATCATCTTGATGTTTGGTATGTTAAAAACACATGTTTATCAATGCTGGATGATGTTCAGCTGACTGCAGTTCTCTTAGCGCCCCTCAAAATATTATTTATAACAAGGGTTTCCAAATATCAATTACACAAAGTTACAATCATATTTAAAATGTTCTGAAATACTCTTGGACTCACCTTCTTGGCCCAAACCTTGATCAAGGTGTTGTAAATTTCTGTGTTCAGAATTTTCCGTCTTTTTACTCCTCTGTGTCGGACGAGCAGGAAACAGTTCGCCCTCTCAATGTTCCCTGTTTGCACACACGCCTCCAGGTAGTTCCGGATGCTCAGCAACAGGTCACTACTTGCCGTTCCTTCAGTGTCCTCCTGCTGGTGCTCTGGGACACTCGAGGACGCCTCCTGCTTGGCAATGAGCCTCCTCCTCAACTCTTCCACCTTAGCCAGGCTAATTTCTGTGCTCTGAGCATCATCAACAGTCTGCCTTGGCTCCTTGTTAGCGTGATGCTGATTATTTGATTTTGTAACATTCCCTGTGGAAGCTTGAAGTTCTGTGGCTGCAGTGGAAGTGGCCTTTGGGGAAACCATAGCATGAGTTGCATCTGATAATTCCGTGCCTCCTGTGCTTGTCTTTACCGCAGCTCTGGTTTTATTAGCTTTATTGACCGATATGGTTTTATATGTTGTGCTTGCTAGGATCTGGGAGGTGCTTTTGCTCCCCGTTGATTTGGCTGTTGGTTTCCTCTCAGTGGTTTGCTTGATTTTCTGCTGTTTTTGAAGTGTCGCTTTTTCCTTTTCCTTTGTCGTTCCTTTAGCTCCTGATTTAGAAATGACGGCCTTGATTTTCTGCTGTTTTTGAAGTGTCGGTTTTTCCTTTTCCTTTGTCGTTCCTTTAGCTCCTGATTTAGGAATGACGGCCTTGTCGTTAGATTTGGAAATTTTGGAACTCCGACTAGATGAAACTCCTCTTCCCAAAGAGCCGTCTTTAACAACTTGCACCTCAGCATGTTGGACTTCGAAAACCATGTCCGTCTGGAGTTGCTGGATCCTGGCCTCAAGCACTGAGATGGAGAAACAATAAAAGCTTTAACATAAGTAAATTACATGCCCAGCTCATTCAGAGCAATAAACTAAAATACAGAAACAAGTACAGAATATGAAATGTCTCTGATTTATTTCATTCAGCATGATATTGTTGGTCAGAAATGTGGCAGCGTACCCTCAAACAGCTGAGACTGTTCCAACACACGTTTTCTTGCATTTTCTGCCTTTGGGATGGCAAAGGAAGCATTTGCTCTCTGAAGCTGGAGGGGTTTCTCTGCAACGCAAAAATAAAAAAACAAAGTTAGTACAATTTTGATAAAACATCCAAAATTGTATTAGTAGATATTATATGTGCGCTCTGCCCATTGATCCCTTTCACCTTAATATTAGCACACTGGGTATTTAAGGGTGGGCTACATTCTAAATTGAATGCTGTTGTTAATAAGACAGCTACGTGTTTTTGTTGACCTCATCGTAATATGGAACCTTTAAAAGCAGCAGATGAGCTTGTAGGTACCTAATAAAACTTTGATGTTTTCCAAATGTAACAGACAATAAGTGCAGAGATGCAGAGATGTAAACACTCGACTGAACTAAAGTTTCATCTCGGTCGAGTTCATGAACTAGCATCCTGCAGCTCGACGCATCAGCACGTGACCTTGTGCTGCTCGTCAGACAACTATTCACAGGTGGAATTAGTCCACTGAATAATATTACTCTTGAGGACACTGTGATAGAGGACACCGTGGGACTAACTCAGACCCTCCTGACAGGACCCTTCCACTCACGTGATATTCGTCTGACGGCCCCGCTTCTGAACGACGCACTCAGCCGACAGCTGTCCGCAAAATACCCGCGAAGTGCGCACTTCTCCAACAAAGTGCGGCGACTGAGACATTTAGCGAAGGCGCAGACCCTGAGGACAGACATGTTGACTTGCGTTAACCGCGTTCTCCCTCAGCAGGGTGAAGCCATCTTGGATAAGACCAAACCAATCGCGGTTAGAGCTACCGTCCGGTGTCAGACCTGGTGAGATGATCACCGAGAAACCGAGCGGGGCAAACGGATCCATTATTCATTTTCTTTTTCTTTTTTTCCATTTCGACAACAAAGTAAAAGAAGACTATGGTTGAAATTTGGAGTATTAAGTGCCAAATAGTCAGTGGAAGTTTTTATTGTTAAATGCAAAATAAAAATAAAACAATCAGATCAGATTTTGTACCGCTTCATTCTTTTCATTTCAACCTCCGTGAGATCTGAACATGAAATGTAAATACATTTTTCCTCTCGTATATTCTTTTTATTCAGGGGTCTAATTTTCTACTATAAGATCACAATTGAATCATGAGTTATGTATTATTTATTAATGTATGTACTTTTCTCAATAAAATAATAAATAAATCAACACTATTTTTAATATATATATTGCTCAATATTAATATTATTACTCAATATTATTATAAAAGGGCTTTCTTTCCATTTTCATTTTTTAGGGATTTATACATTTTTACGAGTCTATAATGGACAGTGAATATATTTGGCCTACAGGTGGCAGTCTCACCACAGTTACCCAAGTAGCAGTAGAGGTCAAATAGAAGGCAAAGCTGTAATTGATTGTATAAAAACTATCCTTTTGCATCAAATTCCTGTTTTCTCACTTAAGTATAAAATTTTATTTTTTATTTAAATAAATGCATGCTTTTTTGGTGGTCAAACTTCCATGAGGGATTCAGACAGGAAACATTATGACTTGTATTATGAATATTAAACTGTATAAATGAAGTTTTAATCATTGGATTAAACGCCATCTGAATTAATGATAATGTGGATATTCAATGTTTCAGTTATATTAATCAGAATCAAGCCGCTCATCAAAACAAACCTGTGCATGTGAGGTAACGTTTGCAGTGAAATCTGAGGCCGCTTGTATACACATGCAACACTGCTCGCCTGCTGCCTGCACCGGAGCACTTACTCCAGCCTGTGTAAAAAGATCTCGCCTGTCCACTTCTGAAGTCCCACCATCATACAGTTTAAATCAAGTGTGACTCAGCTCCAAATCGTTAGTAAAACTGAATTGATCTCATTCACTTCCTGGTTACTTTTTGACCCCCTTGCAGTGTCAGCCTCCCCTTGTCATGCATCCATAAAGCATTCTTAAACACTTTAGCAGCCCCCTTTGTGTCTCGGCATGCTGGAGGTTAACACAAGCCCTACTTGACAGAGAGCGAGGGAGAGAGAGAGAGAGAGAGACAGAGACAGACAGACAGAGAGGAAGGGGTGGGGGGGTTATGGAGGGAAATGAGGTCCATGCAGTACATCTTTTCTCAGTGGAGGCAGTTGCTGAGAGCACAGCGGTGGGTGTCTGCTGCTGAGCTGTAGGTGAGGATCAGGAGGTGTTTGTTGCCACGGTTCACAAGCAGGGCCCCTTGACAGCCTCGTTTGATGTGGTTGGCCCCTGTCGGCGGCTGGCTCTTTGCACTGGTGTGACAGTCATTGCCGGGTGAGTGACTGTCAATGCCCCGGCTAACAAAAGAGGAGAAGACAGGCATTCATGGGGCCTGATAATGGCCAGGCAAGGACAAGGCTGCCATTCTCATACACTTTGATCATGTGGATTCTTTTGCACACCTTTGTAGGGGCTCCCTATTTGTTTAACAGTTGGAGAGATTGCTGTTTTTGAAACTGCTTCACCTGGCTGAGGAAACCTGATGGAGATACTTCTCTGTGGGATGCCAAATGCCTTTGGTTCTTGTGTGTGTGTGTGTGTTTGTGTGTGTGCATACTCATTTTGTTACCTCTTTAGGACCTTTTCCAGTATAAACACTGATCTTGTCAGGACCAGTAAAACTCATTGGGACCACAGCCTGGTTCTAATGGGATAATTTTTCCTTTCTGAGCTCCTGCATACGGTTAATGGTAAAATTAATTGTGGTTTGGTAAAGATTATTTTCAGGCATGAATCAGTGTTACGGGATAAGGTTATGGAAAGGCTGTCCACAAGCTCAGAGCCCATCGACTTGTCTGATGGGCAACCGCCAATATTCCGTGGCTTCCCGTGCATGGAGCAGATATCCTGGCCAAGCAGAATGTTTCTTTTGTTTGTGCTTTCTACAAAAAACCCAACAGCAACATTCTTTTTGTATGTGTATGAATGCAGAAAAATTAAATAAAGTGGAGTAAGAGCCACAGACTGTTGACCTCAACTAAACCGAACTAGAACTGGAAACCAGAAGTCTTGTGGCCCTCACGGACAGATGCTGCATGTCACGTTTGAGGGATTAGTGTCCACAGTGAATGGAAGTCAAGACCTATGTGTGTGTATGAGAGCACACATCAGTGACCTTTCCTGTCCTGTTTCTTCTCAAAGAGATTCACCATATAATGTGACATCTGAGACAAAGACGAAGTCCCGCTGGAAACTTAAAAAAAAAAAAAAACGTTTCTAAATCAAACTTAATCTAAGAAACACGCATTATGACTTTGTACAATCTGCCGGTAAGAAGACCACTGATCAGATGAATGCATTACTGCCCATTAAATACTTATCAGAATTGTGAGGTTTACATTCTTATAATAGGCCTTTCCTGGATTGCTGTGACTCACGCAGCTCTGGCTGGGTTTCCCCACACATGCATTTGAAGATGGTTTCAATTACTGAGTCAGTTGAAATGTCAAAAGATGTGTCATGCTACTATTCTTCTAAGTGCATCTAAATTGAATAATGCGAGAGACTGGTGGTGATGCTGTGTCATCCTGCGTCAACATTCAGACAAAGTTGCTGCTGCTTCGTTTTCATCTGGTGAACGAGGGAAGCAAAGATTTTGAAAAGTGTTTGTTTTTTCCACCATCACCTCCATTTTCCACCTGTGTGGCCTCTGATAGATAAGATTATCAGAGCACAGATGTTCTTGACAAGCCACGTTTTATTTGGGGGGTGTTTTTATTTTCACTCCTTGTTGTTTAGTTTGTTTGTTTGTTGGCAAGATTGATTAAAAACTCCATGACTTGTTATCATGAAACTTGGATGTAATATTGGTCGGAACTCGGAAGTCTCTGCAGCATCAGAGGGATGATCCAGTTATCATGCAGCCACTCTCAATGCACAGTGGCCACAGAGCAGGATATGCAAAGGGCCACGTCTGAGCTGCCTGGGGTCTGGTCAGTTCTTCTAACCACGTCCGGATGTTTGTCAGCCAACCGCACCTCCAAAGGTATCAGGCACACCTGAGACTGAACCAACGGCACAGGCAGTGCTGGACCTACTGAAAGCATCAGTTGCACGATGACTGAATTTGTAAGAATGTACTGCATGAATAAAAACATGTGGGATAATTTCCATATGCGAGTGTTGCAACTCTTCGCATCTACGGTCGAGAGAAAGTAGATGCGAAGAGAGTGTCAGAGTGTCATGTATCTGGAAACAGTTTTATTGAAAAACAAGGAAGACAAAGACCCTTCCAACAGTGATTTGCAAGTTGGCAGAGTGTCAGCGCACATTAAAAGCACTGGGTCAAGGGTGAGTCGCTAAAACACAACTACAAGAGTAGAGGAGAGAAAGAGGGAGACATGGACTTAGCAGGCCGGCAAAACAATTAATAATAGGGAGCTATTACTGAGGGATTGTCAGTGCTAGGAGGGAGGTCGGGTTTCAGACTCTTTTGAAGACTTTGATGGTACAAAACAGGCCTCATTATAGAGATATTATCTCTATTCATACACTTACAGAGCCGCTTGGATCCCTGCTGGGAAAGATTAGGTTCCTCCACTTGAGAACATCCTTCTTGGGTGCCTGGCCCACAGAGTGGTGTTCTCAGCTCGGGGCACACCCGCCCAGCTCGGCTCAGCTCGGCTCAGCTCAGCTCGGCTCAGCTCGGCTCAGCACAGCCTCAAGGGTTCCCCGTACCTGCATCCGATGGAAGAAATGATGCAGTGGATTACACACACGTAAATTCTACATGAGCTCAACAATAATAACCAGGATTAGTCTATCTGGACTTTTTACTAAATCCTCATTGTGAGTTATGACCTTGAAATTGTCCACATTACTGTAGTTGACAACATCAAAGATGCTCACTGCAAAACAGACAGTGCATGTTGAGACTTTCAACAAAGAAATACATTATGCTTCTTTCTGCTCTGCCACTGAGCTCAGAGGCTGAACATTTGCTTGCAGGACTCCACAAAGCAATCTGCTGCTGCATCTGACGTTCACACGAGGCCTGAGCTCTGCTGCTGACCTCAGGGGGGCCACTCTGATTTTTGAGTTCTGCAGCACATAGACGGATTGTATAATGTTAATCACTTGGAATGTGAGTAGCGGATGGACAACTACAACTTCCTGCGGTCCTCATGGTCTTTGTTATGTTTGTTTGCATGTGTTTCCTTTTTATTTTGACCTGCAGAAGTTATAAAAAGGTTGCAGGATTGTATAGCAGAATAGTATTATTGCTATTCTTTCTTTCTCTTTGTTGTGTTCTTGATTTTTATTTTATCTTATGGAAGAGAAATAGAACCACTAAGTACTAAAGAGAAGGACTGTAATGACATATGAAATGTATATTTCCCATTATTATACATATAATGTTTATTTATAATTATTTATTCAAAGGATAAACAAGTTCTGTGTATGTATGATTTTATGATGTCAAATCATAATAGTACACAAACCTACAAATATAGTTTAACACAGGTCAAATGTATTAGAGACTATTGAAAATGTAACAATGTTTTGAATTATTTAAATCTTTATTTTATTCAGTGTAAATTGCTCTTACTATCACTATTAGCAACGATTCGATTTAAATGCTCTCTTCCATACAGACCTTGGCAACGCTGCCCCACAGTGGAAACATAGATGGTTAAAGGGGTTGGACAGTTTATCACTGACATATGGAATCTGTTGGGACGTTTAGCTGGAAGTATAATCTAATTATCGAGCATGTGCAACACAACAATCTGCCTGTCTCTGCAGAGACAGGCAGATTGTTGTTATATATTATTTGTTAAAACTACATATGATTTATTGATAAGTAAATGCAAAAGCAAATTACAGCTGTGTCCATCATAAATCAACGGACCCAGACACAAACATCACAACGTATGTCTCTAACAGCTGCTGGTGATCACTGACATTTGCTGGTGCATGGCTGGCACTTATCGTTTCTAATCATATCTACTTTTTCCTTCCTCACCCACTCTCTGTCACAGCCACACGCTTCTCTTTTTTGACTTGACAGAAAAGACGAGTCAAGAGCCGGAAAACACATAAAGCCTGCGGAAGTTATCAGACACAGCAGTTTCATTGAGGGTGAAAGACTATGATTTTTACGAAGAGCCCATTTACATTTTTGCTGAAGGTTGCTTTGATGCAGAGCTTGGCGGGGGCCAAGAAACCGAGCATACACGCAGGTAGTCAGGAATGGCTTGGGGGAGTTGGGGGTCGCTGCTCGGAGTTCAGAGTAAGAGATTACTGGATTCTCTCCAGCAGATTTGTATTCCTTTTTATGTGAGGGTTAAGTTTAAATAGGGGTTAGGGGGACAGCAAGACTCAGGGGCAGAAAATTAGCAAACTAGTGTGAAGTGACTGTAACTGTACAAACAAATACAGAACTAAGACACACTTAAAGTAGAATAGAGTGTTATAGAAAGCCCTTATTTATCATTTGATTCAGATATAATGAAACTTATAGTACCACTTCACTTGGTTAGGAACGTGGTCATAATAAGAAATGATACAAAAAGTAAAGCGGATGAATGACAACGCTCCTTTCAGTCATATAGTATGGAATATATCTTTGCTCTTTTTACGTTGATAGTAAAAAGAACACCATTAAATAACAAGTCACTGCTGATATCTGAACCCCTCAGGCTGAGCTCAATGCCTTGTCCTAATCAGGCTCATTTCACAGCCTGTTAAAATTCAGACAAGAGTGTTGGAAGTCACAAAAAAGGTGTGCTTCATTTCCGTCCTGCTCTCCCAAAATTAAATGACAAAGATCAGACAGGGTGTTTCACTGAAATAGGTGATCTCTCGGGCTTCATCTGGACTACCTCCACCGACACTCCCGCAACCTGCTCGGCATTTCCAACCACTTGATGATTCAAACCAGCGGCCGTTAAAAAGCATTGGGAAAGGGTCCCTTAATTTGCCCCATGTGGCCGGGAAGAGAGAGAGAGGGGAAAGACGAAAAGAGAGTGAAGGTGTCAAAAAGGCCGGTCTCTGAGCTGGGTCATTCACCAGTAATGGAGCTGATTTGACTGAGCTGCACAATGCTTACCGTGCACGTGAGGGGGGACAGGGCCGGCCATACGACTGGAAAGGGATGTAAATCTTTCCAGGAGCTATAAAATAATGCTAGTAAAACTTGTAGGTAGGAAAACAAATTACTTGTTTGTTTTGGTTTGATTTCATAGTCCAAAGTTTTCTGACTGGGAATGGATAGGGAGCGGTTTGCTTGAAATGGTTATGAATGAGTTGGGTGGCCCCACCCCACAGCCCCCCCCAGCCCCAGCCCTCTCCTTTTCAACACCCGAGCTGCCGGCCCTGCCCAGGATAAAATGCAGGACGACTCAGCCGGTGCCTCCACAGAGGAGAGGACCGGCTGGCTGACTGCACAGCAGAGCGCGAGGCCATTAACTTACTGCTTCGCTGCCCCGTGCTGGCTGACACACACTCGCTGACTGCCACTCACTCTGACACATACAAACACACTCTCACTGCCTCGCTCTTTCTCTTTCTCTCTCTCTCTGTCGCAAATTCACACACACACTCACACCTCCCATACTCACTCACTTACTCACTCCCTCTTTCCCTTCTCCTCTCCTAGTATCACACACTCACGCACACACAAACACGCACGGATACACACACTCAGATAGTCACCAACCCTCATTCAACAGCGGGCCAGCAGCTCAGACAGGAAAGAGCAGAGCACTGCGAGGTGCACACACAGACACACACGCGCACACAAATACTCACACGCGTGAGCATCAACTGCCCAGGACTTTTTAATCTGTGGACCAGGAAAGAAGAAGGAGGAGGAGGACACTCTGAGAGACAAGGAGCGGGATTAAAGAGAAACTTTTCAAGGTGGATCCATTGAATTACAACACTTTATGAAAGCACTGGACAAACAGAGAAAGAGGACTGAAGATGAAAAGTGAAGAAAGGAGCTTGTTCCTGTAGGGAGGCCTGCTGTCAGCCCGGAGAGGACACTGGCTGTTGGTGACATCCAGAGTAACTTCTTCCCTCCCTTCAGGAATCCCACCCTCTTGTCATCCCTCCACCGGGGGCATCTCCTAATCATCAGCATGCCTACAGCTTGCACAAGGTGCACCTTGGGAGTCTGACCCACCATGTGCAGATGGATGCTGTCCGGAGCCCATCTCTGTCCTGAACCTGCCCTTGGCACCACCACTGCTGCTGCAGCCTCCGCCAGGCGACTTCTCCCCCTACCCAGTGCAGCCTCCCTCTGCTTGGCATGCTTCACTCTGCTCCTGGTCACCGCTGGCACTGCCACAGGGGCCTGTCCTCCAGGGGTAGGGCATGAACCCCTGCAGGTCCTCGCAAGTGGCATCAACTGTTCATGGACACTGGAAAGGCACACTCGCAGTTACAATCACCTAGAGGGCGATGTCCGACTACGGCGGCTTTACTCTGCTAACAAGTTCTTCCTGTGCATTGACAAAACAGGCAAGGTGGATGGCACTCGACGGAAAAACTACGCAGACAGTGAGTACCCGGGGCGACCTGAGTGGATCATGTGTGTTTGGGCTGGACTTCCTTATCTTCTCACTTTTATAGCAGTTCTTAGGGATCCTGAGCTTATATCACCACTGTGCTATTTGTGTTGTGTTTAGAGCAGGAGCAGCGTTGCTAGGTAGGAAGGGAATACACTTGTGTGTGGATTTAGGCTCCTCGTGGGACAGCCGGCATTGAGTTTACAAGAAAGCTGACTTGCGGAAAGACACTGAGCATCAGTTGGCAATGCAAACTGGTGTCGGAAAATAAAGCTTCAGTGAGGATTAACTTGTCAAGACTGTGATGGAAATGCACGGTGGAAGCAGCAGGTGGAAGCGGAAACACATTCTTCCAACAAATGCAAACACGGATTCACATGTTCTGTTCACAGTAGGTACAAGTAATGAGACAGCAGTTTTGAAGTCACAAACAAACATAGAAACATTATATTCTACGCATGCGCATGTGTGACCGTGCCGTCGCATTTTCCTGACACTTGTGCTCACCAGCCTCAGAGCCGGCCCCCCCCCCCACCCCCCTCCTCGCTTCGTAGCACCTGCTCAGTCAGGACAGTTGCTGAAGTCCTGTGTGCACATCCACATAGAGCCAGGTTATTCTAATGGTATAAGCTTCTTGGGTGTGTCTATCCATGGTTGTCCTTCAGATGCTTGACCTGTTCAAGCATCTAAAAGACTGTGGCCGACTGTGGTCACGATCTGACCTCCCTCTCCATTAGTCACTGGTTGACTGACGGACTGGATAGCCCTTGGAGACATTTATGCCTTTGACTGTAATATTTATGCATTTGGTCATTAATGCTTTTTTACACAAGCGGGTGAGTCAGATTTTTCCATACGGCTACCGGGGGCAGGAACAGCTGCTGCGTCAGGACCAGTCTGATGCCACAGTTTCATTAAGCTCTGAGCTGCAGACTGGATGACATTTGTTAACCTGTCGGGATTAGTCACCTGGCAGAATCTTTTAAAACCACACACACACACACACACACACGCTCAAGAAGGAATCAAACTTCAGATGAATTATTATTGTGTTAAATGTGGTCCTGTGGGCATATCCAAGTTCAGACATTATTCTCCCATGTTAGTTGTAATGTGTCAGCTACCATAATAAAATATTTCTCTCAAAAAAACTTGACACTTTAAAAGTCATGCTGGACGACTGGTAGCAATTTGGAAACACAAGAGAGTTTAAATTTAAACCAGTGTTCAAGGACTGCAGCAAAATTGATGTCTGGGCATTGATGTGAGATGCCTTTTCCTGCCATATTAATGTCATTGAAGCTCAGGCGGCTGGAGCTGCACTCTTTGAAAAAGTACAGTCCCCTTAAATATAATGTCCTCATACACTTTAGCCATCATCCTCATTTCCTTTGGTGGAAAGAACGATTCTTTCAGCGCTCACAAAGAGGGCGGGTGTGTACCTTCACCCAGAGCCGAGCGCACTGTCAGACCAGTGGTCATGTAGCTTTTGCCTTAATTCTAACCAAACACAGCTTGTGGTGAGTCTGTGGTTGCATTTCCCATTGGGAGCGTGAGGGACAAAGGCCATTTTGAGGTCTCGTCCTAGTTCTGACTGAGGCTACCGTTACTTCCATCACATTCTCAGATGATGTCTTGATACTGATATAGTGACAAGGCTGGACAAGCAGGAAGTGGTGCGTATTTAATGACAAGAGCAGTGGCATGGATTCATCTTACACGGAAAGAGGATGTGTTTCTCCATTCAATCAATACAGTTTCTATCTTTTGTAAATCAGTACAAAGCAGCACGATGGAAATCCAGACATGTACTTGTAGTACACATAGTGGACATACCGGCAGACACTGTGCCTGGCACAGCTTAACAAAGTGTAGCTGTCAGCTCAGGACTGTCTTCCTGCAGCCTGACTGCAGCTTCCACAGACGCTGCCCAGCAGTCTGGCCGACCCCTCCTCTGTCCTCTGTGTTGCCCTCACGCTCTTGTCGACACAGCTATATTACCCGACAGCTCTGCCTGCTACACCCAGGCTCCGGCCCTTCACCTCCACCCCACTCAGATTTTCCAGCAGCGACTCCCAGCTCCCTCTCAGGTGTAAAAACAGTTGGAATTAGTCAACAGGCTCTCGGCTAATTGAGGTTGGAAAATATTGTATCAATCCCAGTGGAGCAGGGGCATGGAACAGCTGAGGGAAGAGGCGGGAGGGACAAAGGCTGTTTTAGACGGATGACAGAGCTGGACAGAGTCAAAAGGGAGACGGAGAATGAGAGAATAAGTGGACTTTTGTTTATCAAACTCGCGGTGCAGCTCACAAGGATGTACATTTTCGCATGACATGTACAACAAGGAGTCATTGCGCCAAGCGAGGTGCCCTAAAGGACAAACCAGAGATATAAATTGCAGACAGATGAAATCCAAAACTATCAGTTGCAGCAGTGAGGATGGACTTAATATCAGTTACATATCCAAAGTGCTCTGGAAAAATATCTTGTCTTATCACATCACATTCAGAAATATATTCAGACAAGGGCTCAGGTATCTGGTCCTTATCAGAATCAGGCAAACGTGCTCAGCATTTGTTAATCAAACTATTAATAGAAATCCGATAAGTCAGACTAAACTGATTCCGGCCTCTGAACCCACAAGTTCTCAATATAGTCCACCTATAATTACCATCTACCTGATAAGCCAAGCTGCTAAGAATAACCTGACCTACCGGCGACAGGAGACAAAGTACAGTAGTTTGACAGACTGAAGGGGAGGGCCCTGACATGTTTTTCATTTTTGAATTACGGCACAGCAGCGAATGATCGAAAGGAAAAACACAACCAAGTGTTTACAAAAGCTCCAGAGGCAGGTATGCATCATATCCTGTGCTGGGTCATCAGTCATAGCCGGCTAATTAGACATTTCTACAGCACAACAGCTGCGCGGCCACACCCAGCAACACGCGCACGATCAATTACAACAGCAAACCGTGAGAGAGCAGAGTCAACAGCAATTATTATGTGTAAAGGGATTGAATTTTTTAAGACTTTAATTAGAAGCCTAATTTCTATTTCTACCACTATTTTGTTTTTGGGTTTTTTTTGGTGTATTTTTTGGATCACCACCCTACATATATTTTCTCCCATTTTAAAGGATGGACTATTAAGTTTTGTATGTGTGTGGCTATAGGCTTCAAACACTTGTGCGGTCTCAAGGTAGTGACAGCCCATTCATCCTTGTAGGAAATAAGGTCACCTCACCGAACCGGCTATAATCGCAGAAGTCACTGAAAGCAGACCTGCCCTATACAAGCCCCTGCAACCGCACAACCCTCACAGCCAGGGCCTGCTGCATTTACCAAAGGTCCCTCCGTGTCCAAAATCTTGCTGTTTGATGTGAGAGTTTACCAAGTTCATGAGCGTATTTAACTTGGATGGGACCCACGGGAAGAAAATCTTCCACCCCATAGAAATGTGTTGTGGAAATCGTTCAAAAGTGGAGAGAGAAAGTGGAAACTGCACACAGACGACTTAGTCCAATGAAAAGGTTTAACCAGTTTGACATCAGACAATCAGATGATGAGCATCTACCACATCTACATACTGAGGGACAATAAAGACATTTATCAAACCAATGTCTGCAATCATATTTGGACGGTTGCTGAAAACAAATAATTGAACAAATGTACCAAAATAAATTATTTGCAAATTCTTGGACTGGGTTAAATGAGTTGATTTAAGATTAAATCACTTTACTGTCATTGTGCAAGAAAACAATAATTACAAAAAGTTAATTCTAATTTTGCTTTTTATAAAGACTAAGACTAAGGGTGTATAGCAAAATGTAAACACAATTTGTAAAAGTAGTATAAAATAAAATGATCCATTTGTGAGTAAAATCCCTCTGAGTTTGTAAGCAATTAGAAACTTGTTTTAAATGAATGATTCACTAAATACAGAGGCGTCATTTAAAATAAATGTCCAATCTAGAAAATAAATTTAAAAAAACATCTAAACCTGTTGTGAGGAGACGTTGGTTTGGTTGTTAATTCAATTTATAGTACAAAATAAGTACATCACACACTGAAAATTCCAAAAGTAACAGCTCAGCCTTTAAATCTATCTATCTATGTTAATCTAAAAACATCTAAATTTGTTTGTTATTGAATTTATAGAATTGGGGTCATTGTGTAATTTTAGTGAAATGAAATTTTGATCAAGCATCAGGTCAGATGTTGTCAATGGCGTCCACATGCCAAAACGACAGACATTACAAAATGTCTGTTGTGATATTTTAAGGCTCTGCAAAAGTTTATTCTGTCTTGGCCTTCCTACAGCCTCACCATGACTCACTTTTGCTCTCGCTTACATGGGGATGTGTGACTGGATCAACAGCACCGGGGCTGGAGGGGCTGGAGAGGGAAGCACCTGGCTGAAGGAAGTGCTTTGGTGTTTTGAATCGGGAGAATGCACATGTTAATGAGGCTAAGAGAAGGACTTGGGCGTGCTCTGCTCAGTATTGAGGTGGAAATTAAAGGCTAGAGGAGTGTTGGAGCGTTTCCCGCTGCTCATTAGGCATTATGTAAGGTTTCCTCTGGGTCGTCTCAACTGTGAGGGGATTCGTGGACATTCTGGATGCCAACGGGAGGGTACAATCCCACGAATCACGCATTTATTATTCTACTCCAATAGAGACAGTGCATGAACTTGGCCGACGGGAGACACATGAGAATCGACCCCTTTGCCAGCTGTTCCTGGCATTAAGAGGCTGAAAGCTAAATAAATCATCTCTGGCACACGCACACATGGTAAACGTGCATGTTAGCTCCTTCACAAATGCACACACCAGCACTGTCCTGGGAACATTGGAGGACAAGAGTGTCGGTGTCACCCTAATTAGCTGGGCATCCCTGGTCTCCGTCACCAGGGTTTGATGGCCTATCGTGAATGGGCTCTGGAAATGTAGCAATTAGTAGCTAACGGCCTTTAGCAGACTGGCTGCGGCTCCTCTCTGAGATTTACTGGGTTCATCAGTAGGTTTATAGAGTCTGACTTTGGCAACATCAACCAATTCATTCATAATATCCCACATTTCTGGACAAGGGAACACAAAGGAGAAGCCTCTGTGAGGCCAGTGATCAACTCCATGAACATTAGTGTCATTGCGAGAAGATGCTCACCATGAAAAATCAATCGATTGTGAAATTCTTGGATGAAAGAGTGGTAACATAAAAGAGCAATTACAGTGTAATTCAGCAAGATTGAGGTTCAACTCTTTAAACATTATTTGGTCCAAAAATAATAACCATTATACTTGCTCATATATTTTCCAGTGAGCAGAGTGTACTAGATCAGCTGCCATCCAAAAACTACTCCCTCAATGATTTAGGTGCTTTTTACACCATTGTAATGAGTCAGAATAAATTACACTAGGGTAAAGTAATACTGAAGGGTCACAGCCAAACGCAAAGTTTTTTAAAAAGGGAGTGAAGAGTCTGGCCTTCTCCCAAATGAGAACATATTAGTGCCGTTAATACTGTGAATGTTTATTTTGTGAAAGGTGTAAAATGGGTATTAGTTAGATCAGTTGGGAGCAGGCGGCCAGCTAGTCTTACTCATGCAGCAACACATGTTTAACATCATTTGCCAAAGGAAATAATCACAGAGGAGCAGCCACCACTCACTACTCATGCACACACACACATGCACACACTTGCACCAACATAACCAGTGCATTGAGTACTGGGAGACAGCTCTCACCTCATCCTCAGATAGACCAAGACAGATTAATGGTTTTATTTCGACCCTTCCAATAAAGCCTCTCACCTCCCTGTTCAGACTGAGCCAGACATCATGTCTTGGAAGGCGCTAAACCACTGGCCCAGGAATAAAGAAACTGACAGAGAACCCCCGCGGTAAATGGGGGGAAAAGGAACAACTTGGCATCCTTAAATTCGGCTACAGCCTACCGACAACGGCTATGGGAGTTTCAAGGTGTTCAAATTTAACCTGGACTCACAAGGAGCCAGGGACTAGGAAGCAATAATAGCAGGAATGTAATGCACCTGTTGCCCACGAGGCAGATATCCCTCTCTGTCGAGATCATAAAGAGAGCAATAAGAGGCAGTAAAATCAGGTGCTTCAGTCTTTCTCCTAGGTGACATTCTGATAAATCCGGGGCTCTCCACCCTTCTCTTCTGTGAAGTTATAAGCTATGCGAGCACATGCATGAGAGCTCCCTGAACTTTCAGCAGACTTGAGTCCCTCAGTCACACCCAGCCACAAACCTCAACCTGCCCGTCAGTTTGCATGGCTAAATATTGACTAGCTTTCCTGCCACCAGTCATAAACAGCTATTTTACAGCTCATGGGTTTGTGTAATACTGGAAATGTGTTCAATCATGACAATGCATTTCTGGATGTGACGTGCAGTATTTGAAAAGTGGTCGCACTGAAGTAAGATAGTGAACAGGAGATAAATCAGGTGTTCCAACTTTCCTCACAAATCATGTTTGTTCCCATAGAGGAGACCATGAAGGGTCACTTCAAAGAAAAAGGCCGGTGTAACCTATGGGGACCATGAATATGTGCATAAACCTTTGTAAAAATAGGCACTTAGATTCATCATCAACGAAAATTTGAAATGGTAACACACATATGTCTACATTCCAGTTACAGTCTATGGAGAAGTTTTCTGATGTGAATATGGGCAGTAGATGATTTGTAGGGGGATGAGTGGGCGGTGGCCTCCCCTTTAAACCAAAATAATTAGAACTCTTCAATGACCTGTCAAATTTATATCCACTTAATAATCCATAAGGGATATATTTATAGTCTTCAGCAGATGGCCGAGGGTTTGACATAAGCTTAAATAACAAATCACCCACTGAATGTGGTCAGTGCACCTCCTTATATAGTCAGCAACAGGTTACACTTACCTTGGATTAGAACTTGAAAGGAAACAATTATTTAAATGAGAACTTTATATTGTGGGTTATATTTTGGACTTTGATGATATTTGACAGAGAGCAAAGAAGTAATCTGTGCTATTTATTTCCATTTGATTAACAGCATCTATGATGGGGTTAGGCTGTGCCTTGAAGTCTGAAGCAGGGAAGTTATCTGGACTAAATAACTGTTGCAAATGTGCTTCCTGAGTGTAGAAGTCGGATAATTAATGCAAATGCGCCGATTCTAAAAACAGCAACTGCAGTACGGGTCCATGCATGCCAGCAGGTTGAGACTATACACAGCGTCTTCTCTGAACTGCATTACACACAGCCACCCGGCTCTGCTTTTTATTTCTGAGGCCATTTCACTAAACGAACGCGAGTAGGATGTGAGTATCGTGTCAAGGGAACTTTGAATGTGTGTGTACTTTTCGAATGCATGTGCCTGTGTTTATACTTGTGCCACTATGGGAGCATGAAGTGGACCCTAAACTGAAAAAGATGTGCTTTTCCGTTCCCTAATGGCTAATACAAACCAGACCTTAGCTTGCACTAGATTTACACACATTTGTGCGAGTGTGTGTTTACATGCACGCTGACATGCGCAAGCTTTTGTGCACACCGGTGTTTTTCCCTGTCTGGAAAGTCATGGTCCTCGTTAGGACACAGAGGGTGGCACGCGGTGCAGTGATAGTCCAAACCATGCAACTGGCCAATATAGATATACAGAACCCTGGAATGGAGGCTACTCTCCTACTCCTGAACCACTGCTACACATTTCATATTAGGAAAGTTGATTTAGCACAGTTTTTTTTTTTTTTTTTATGACACGCTATCTTAGTTTTTCAGTCATGAATTAATTGCTGTGAATTATATTCACAGTTGCAGTTGTATTCTCACGTGTGCTCACTTTGACCATTTTTTCTGACATTTTATCATTTTATCATTATTGCATTCTTTAATACGGCTCCTCTGGAAAATTTCTGGAAAATGTCTTGACTTGTGTCTGAAAGCAGCGGTGAGAATAACGCTGCAGTTGCTGGACTGGAAGTTTCTCTGCAGACTGTAGTCATCCGCAAACAAGCGAGCACAGAAAATAATGTGCGTGGAGCACCAGGTTTCCGCCATTCATCAGGCCCCACCTCTGCACAGATGGATGCTGAATGTGAAATGCTAATGTGAAAATCCTGGTTCTGACTCTGTACCCATTTCTATCTGTATGCACATAACTTTCACCACCAAGTCTTTCTTTTTTTGTTTTTTCGTTCTTTCTACACCTCACCATCTCTCTCCCTTCTGCTGTCTCCATTTCCCCCTCTCCTCCCCTGCAGTGGATAGGATTGGGGTCAGGCCCCTTTGACCAGTGGAGCAAGTGACAGCTCTGACATGGCCCTGATTTCACTCTTGTGCCTTCTGTCACCTCCCCGTAAGCCCATCTCATTTTAATAATGTAGATATGGGGCAAGCTCAGACCACAGAGAATATTCTGTGTCCTGGTGCTCACTCACCGGAACCTTGCAGCACACCTGAGCCTCACATGCACACACCTACACTTGGTAGCAGCCTCTAAAATAAAGGAACTGCTTCCGTGTGCTTTAAAAACCCAAAACTGCAAAAAAAAAAAAATGACAGTGAAGTAATCATTTCCATGGCGTTTATAAAGGGTTATAGGACATGATCAATAAGAAATCATACAACTGGCAAGGGTGATGCATGTTGATTGCCCGTTGGTTAGAGGATGATGGTGAGAAAAAAAACCCAACAGTTAAGATCAATGAAGAAGAGTAGTATCCCTTTCATGTCCCACAATGCAATTTGATAGTGTCTTTCATTGGATCAGACCAGCGTACCAGATGCCTACTTCTCATATTTTGGAATACAAAAGCTCTGCTTAAAAATATACAAAATGTTATCTTAATAATTTATATATCAATATCGGAAATTGTGATTTTACGTTTACAGTAATGTAGCTAGACAGTCTGTGCAATGAATGATTATTTTTGAAATGTTTTTCCTGACAACATCTGAGTTGTTGCAAATAATTTGCTTACACTTTCATTCACTACTTTCAGTATCAGCTGTGGCTGTAAATTCTTTTTACTGGGAGTAAACATGGTCTTTGTTTTCTTTTGATAATATATCCACTGGCTGGAGGTTGGCAGCCAAATCGGCTCTGGACAGCCATCCAAACCAGTCACAGATGCAATAAACCAGCTTACTGCAATTTGGTTGCACTGGGGAATGACCTCAGTCTAATGTGGATCCTGCCGACACTGCGGCCCCTCCCAGGGTACCAAAGTGCAGGAAACTGCAGAAGCCATGAGTCACAAAAGCTCTCAGTGGGCAGATCTGCTCGTAACTATCTGTGAAGCCTTTGATAGCTCGCCGTTCGCTTGTTATGGATGTGATGGATGATTTGGAGGCAGTCTGCCCTCCCCGTTCTAGCTCCTTGATTAAAGAAAAAAGCCTCTTGGTCTGTAAGATTGTGGCCCCTCAGTGCCACACAGGCACAGACGAGCAGGCAGGCTCCACACTGCCTTCGTTAACCTTTTTCACCTCTGCTATCCCATAGCCCCCATACAGCAGCCCATCACCCCACCGCTCGCCCACTCTCTACCTTTGCCCCCACCGCGCTCGTAAACTTGAGGGTTTGATCAGCGGAGGGCCTCTGATTCAGCATCCTGGAGGTCCCAGGTAATGAACTGATTGATGTTCCGGTTCATACAATCACAGCTTAGCATGTCCGAGGAAATTTGTGTTCAGAGGTAAAACTACCATTGAGTGCATGATGACAGCAGATGCAGATGAGTGTTTGTGGTAGAAGAGATTTTAAACTGTTAGTGGGATTTGGTTTATGTGCTTTATCATTGTCTGTCCCCCTGAAAAATAACTTTCGACTTATATTTACTACTCGTGGTATCATTGTTAAAGTTCAATTGACTGAATAAGCATAATGTTTGACGTGTGTCCAGATGTGGATTGGGATTCTGGAGTATTAGGTCGGCCTGTCTGGGGATAAATCAGAGAAACTAATCTGTCCTGTGAGGAGATGGAGGGTAATTGGTCACATTTGACCCCCCGGCCTCGCCAACTGTGGGAACGTGGGCTTTATCTTCCAGCGGTAATTGACTAATGAAACACTTCCGCAGCTCCTCTGCTAGATTGCCATCCGACGGCTGGTTTAGGATGAGGCGTGTGCGCGCGTCTGTGTGGCCAAGAGGCATGTTTGGGCAGGCGAGAGCGTGTGTGTAGTCCAGAGAAAATGGCAGGATGCGGAACTCCCTGTGGCCATCTCCATGACTTTATCAGCAGCATCTCATGAAGCCTGCAGCACATCCATCCATTGACAGGACTGTACGGTTGCCACTCTAGTTTGAATTTAGGCTGAAGTAGAAACAGCTAATGCCATTCAAATAATCTTTTACCTAAGGCAGGTCTTTTTGAGCATGCTGTATGGCATGTTTTCAGTACGTTAGTGAAACAGTGGACGAGAGGTGGGGCATCGCAGTCTAACCGTCATTTATATTTTAAAGGCCATGTGATCATTTATCTGGACAAAGTCATGCCCACATCAATCGAAATACAAGAAAAACCAGGGTGGGGAGAGTGAGGTCCGGGGGTGGGGGGGGGGCACTAAGAAAAAAAGGCTAAAGTTACGTTGATGCCCACATCAATCGAAATACAAGAAAAACCAGGGTGGGGAGAGTGGGGGGGGGGGGGGGGGGGGGGGCACTAAGAAAAAAAGGCTAAAGTTACGTTGGTGAGACAATGTCTCTGAGGTCCCATCAAGTGAGCCATTCATAGATGCCGGTCTACCAGTTCGTGGAGCCAGGGAGACACTCCGATAGAGTGGGGCCCAGGGTGGCCTTGTCTTTTTGTCCCAAGCTGACCCCTGCTCTCCCGCCTGGCCTCTGCGCCCCTCACCTGGCCTGTCCCAGCGCACTGGTAACAGGATACCTGTAATTTGCTCTAATGGCCTTTGAAAGACCTGACTGGGCTAATCCCTGGAGTACTTCTCCCAGCAGCACCATATGAAAGGGTGGGGGTAACAGGGCCGAGTGCGAGTCCTGAAAGAGAACCAGCCTCTGGATTGTGTGTGAGAGAATGTCACCCCTTGCGGCCGGGGCTGGGGCCGAGGGAGTGTGGGAGTCAGCTTTCAGCAGATCACCACCATGTGGCTTGTTCACAGGCTCAAAAAAAAAGGGCCCAGGATGTAGAGAGGTAGATTGTCTCTGCTTTACACCTCCCTTAGTGGCTTAGTGTGGCGGGCAGGGGGGAACGGCCTGAAAACCCGCCTGTGCTCAAATTTGTAGTGCACTTCAAATTGTTTCCAGACTCCTTTTGTAATTTGTGCTAAGGTCTTGTATTCACGGATGATGTTTTGCCCCTTGAACAACAACACTGATATCCCAGATATGGAAGAGGGAATACTTTGACCTGAGCTTTGGTGCCTGTCTTGCTGAAGCCAAGAAGTCCATGACTTTGTTCAAGGAAACAAAACATCATGTAGATGGAGGCGAGGCCATAACGCAGCAGCTGATAGTGCTCTGAGAGGTGATGTAACGCAAGATGTTCCCTCTTACAGTGATCTGTGTAAAACATTGGTGAATGCCATCCACACTCTTAAATCACTATAATAAAAAGAGGTTCGGATGCTGCTTGTCTAGCAGAAAGGCTTGTGACCGTAACTGATGACAATGGTTAATATTACCACTACTCAATAATAAGAAAAATAGACACAACCATTGCTGTTCAAACGGCGCTCGTCATCGGCTATAGAGTGATATTAAAAAGACAGGATAAAAAAACAATGTTATCAGTCTCATCTTCACTCTCATCCCTCCAGAGACTTCGATGGAATGTGGGAACAGCAAGTGATATGTGGGCAGGGAAGACCTGCCCTCTGCCAGTCTTTTCTCTCCTTTCTTCTCTTGCTTTCTATCCATCTTCCTTGTTTTTTTTTTTTTTTGCGAAAAAATGTACACACACACACACACACACACACACACACATGCAGACCAGTCAATCGTGTGTCCTACTTCCTTCAGGTATAGAGGACATTGTGTACAGTCTCATTTACGTGACGGCACGCAGAGCGATTTGGAAAGTGACAGCATGTTTAGATCTGTGAAAGGTTCAAAGGCACAAGAAAGAAAAAAGGTTAAAATCATCCTGTTCCTTATTTCCTTTGCTGTGACTTAAATTAAATGCTTTTTAAATCGCGTTTGATCAAAGCCAGAGTAGAAGGATTCTGAACTGTCCAGGAATGCACAGTTAAAAACACTGGAGGAAGAAGTGAATCAGCTCTCAGCACCAGGTTACTTGGCATGTTGGACTGGACGTGCTGCTTTTACTAACGCGGGCAGAGAATCACCAGGTTCATCAGTTAGGCTTCATTTGAGGGCACGTCAACTCTGCCATAGATACGCCTGCTCTGTGGTTTTATAGGAATAAAGAAGTTTGAAATGCTGCCAGGCCTGTTTCAAAACTTCAGGGCTTCATTTTTGACTGCAGAAACTAAGACATTTGCAAATGACGCATAGAATTGCATGCTGATTGGGTCTCAGCTACTATTGTGAAACCATTGTCCTTGATGCAGGAAAAACAACAGTTGTAGTATGGATATATACTGAGCACCTTGGAAATTACTTTTGACACTTATTTAGATAATCTATGTAACTAAAGCTGAGAAACTGACAACAGTGGGCAGTGAGGGTGTTTGTGTGTGTGTTTGGTTCAGCTCTCCTGGACTTGAAGCAGACATCGCTCATTGCTGCTGGTAGAGGATGAATAAATCATCCACGTCCAGTAAAATTAATAGGTATGATGCATGTCCGGAGACCTGGTGCAGACAGGCTAGAAGGGAGAGTGATGGAGTGATCCCGGGAGGGAAAGAGCCTGACCAAGACAGAAAAAATGTGGGACAGAGGGCCAGTGAAAAGCAGGGTAACAGATGGGAGACAGGTTGAAGGAGAGAAAGACAGGTAGACTTTGTGTAGGAATTGTGAGAGGGGCTGCCCATAGACCGACAGCTGCTCTGCACACGCACGCACACAGTAGCCCGAGTGCGCTCACATTTAAAGACACTGTAAATTTCCTTGCTGTCCAGAAACCAATGAGGTCATCACAACGTGTATTTTGAGGCTGATCACACCTATTCAAACAAAAATAAATGTCATCATTTTAGCAGCATGTGAATGAAACACTGTGGACAGTGACTTTACAAGTGTGATTTTTTTTTGTACAAACAAACCCTCCCATCAAATTCAACAGAAATAAAACCTAACCTTTTCACCTGAGAATGAAGTGCCCCCCTGATGTCAACAAAAATATTTAAGCTAATGAAACCTAAACCTCTTTTAAGCTGCTAAAAAGTAAAACATGGATTTTTTTTTTTACTGTGGTAGAATAAAAAAAACAATACACATATAGTCCTTAGTTGTCTTGCTTCTTGCCACAGATAATAAGATAATAAACATAAAGATATTCAAGTACTTAAAAATTGGGTTCAGCTTTGCACAAGTTATTAAATCATAGATTAACTCAATTATAATGTCTCTTCAAGACATAGGGGAGAAAATTATTGTGGCACTTCAATCAGTCCTGTGTTAGCCTTCAGAAGCAGATGTTAAACACCTGTTCAGACTCACGTGTGACCAAAAATGCTTCATGCCTGTAGCCAACTACCACATGGCTTTTAACAGCATTTCCAAAGTCCTCATCTCAAAGTCATAAAATATCTGGAAAATTGGGTCAGGACATTTGCCTTTGCCTTTTGTCAAAAATGGTTAGGACGTCAGAAATCAGAAATGTTTTTGGGAAGAGCACATCAAGACAGGCATCTGCCCTGGTCACCAAAAGGTCTCAAATCTTGTTGTTCTTCTAAACAGACATCTTCATTGGCATCTTCCGCATTGCATTACACAGATATTTTACTCAGGGCTGCCAGGAAATGCTCTAGAAATTGTCCAGAGGGAAGTGACCTTTGCATTCTCACATGAGTTCAGTGCAGGTCTGAAACAGCTTTAATATGTTTTGAAATGGGTTTCAGCAACATCACAGAGGAGGGGTATTTCACTGCACTTGAACAAACCTGTTAACTACTGATGCTAGTCACGCAGGCTTTGGTCTAGTAAGTGAGTCTTAGCTGTGCAGTGGATGTTGTGTAAATCCTGTCTGTTGTTATTTTATTTTGGCAAAAGTAGAATTATAGAAAACCTAAGCAGACTTTTGGGTCAGTATAGAGGGTGGGAAATTGGCATCACCATATTGACCATATTTTTTAGGTCAATATAGAGAACTTGTTAGAAAACAGTAGATTAGTAATTACACTTTACATTTTTGTTTTAATTTAAATTTTAAAGCACTTGGCTGACTTTGTTGATAATTTTGAAATGAATCGTCAGTTTGGATAGAAAGACTGGCAGCTGTGTGTGGCTGCAGACGTAAAATACTCTGGTGCAGCCGCGTCTCGTCTGTGGGGGACACACACATGAAGTCGTAGTCTGAGTGTACCAGTGGATTAAGACTCAATATTAGCTTGGAATAATATAAAGAGAGTTAAGGTAAGGGCTAGTGTTAGCTTTGGGGGTCTGTGTAGTAAAGTTCACATGTGTCTGTCGTGATATGTTATGAATGACAAGCGACCCGGTAACGGATGAGCGGTTGGAAAATGACATGACATGACAGATACTGCAGAATGATGAAGTTTATGTCACGTGAACGTTGCTGGCGAATTTGGAAAATAACTAAAAAAGTGTATAGGGAAACCATAACGCGCATTCATGTTGTTCTAGCTGTCCGCATGCATGTATTAGAATGTTTTATTAACATCTGCAATTTAAGCAGCAGATCACAATTCATGTCCAGCAGATGAGGTAATTTGTAAATCGTTTCTTTCCTTCTCAGTAACAATGTCATCTATCACAGCAAATTGAAAATCAGCTTTCATATCAGCAACTTCACTGACCCGGTATCATGTGCCACACAGCAGAAATACGACAATCCTGCTATATGAGCCCTTTGTGCAAATTATACTTTCATTAATTTTAAATTTTTTTTTCCACATGCAGAATAAGGTCTAGGTTAAGTCGAATCTGATTCACAGAAAGAAGTGCAGGAGGAGCAGTGTTGATTTTATGCCTCCTGTGTGTCCTCTGAGTCAGTGAAACAGAAGCAGTGATTCTTGATCGCATACCAATCCTACCTTTTATTAGCCACCACAAGCTGACAAGCAGACACATTCGCAGCTTGTCATCGGGATATAAACAACGGCCTCTGCCCCAGATCGATGTCATCGTAACATTTTATGGGCAGTTGAAAGAGTAATTGCTTGAATTTCATCATTGCTTGTCCAATCATTGCTGAAATCTCTTTGGGTGCATTTCTTTTAAAGCACAGGTACATGCCAGCCCAGTTTCTTTTGCATGTCTCAGTCATCCCAACAGTACGAGTGTGGATACTTTGAGATGATGCTTCCTGAGAGTAATTTTTGACACGGACACGGATGATCTAATGACCGACCAAAACGTCCTGCTAGCGCATGCTTGTAATAACTGCTATAGCTAATCGATGTTGTCTAACAATTAAATGCAGTTGTGGTCATCGAACATTTCTTCGGGTTAGCGTGTGTATTAAATAGATGTGATTGTTGAGAAGTCTCGTGGTTGATGGAGGCAGTCACGATTATAAGGAAAGGGTTCAGAATATGTCAGATGACTCATCAAGCACTAGAAATTAAAAATAATAAATCCACACCTTAAAAGGTAGGATGTGAGAGTTTAAAAGTCTTAAGGCCTCTGGGAAGAAACCGTCTCTGAGCCTGGTGATGCAGGCCCTGATGCTGCAATATCATTGACCAGCTGGCAGCAAGCGGAACAGTTTATGGTTGGGGTGAATGTAGGTTAATAAAGCTGTGCACGCACTGTTTTATCTGATTGCAAGGCATTTTTAAACAAATGACAGGTTAGCTTGACTTCCACTGCCTCAACGTGCGGAAGACACCACATGGAAGAAATTAGAGAGAATATCCTCAGCTTTGTTTGAAGAGTTTAACATAATTGTTTTATAAATATATTGAACCTATTTTTAAAAAGCATTTTTAAAATGAACCATGGGGCAGTGGCTTTGCAAAGTAGCCAGGGACATTTTTCTCTATTGGTATAAATGTAAATTATATTCGGGCTACATTTCTCTCCTTCCCAGGAAGTACTTGCTAATCATCGGACGGAATTTTTACTGTACGTTCAAGGGTTAAAAGTGCAAGTGTCCATATCACACGACCTGTGAAGGCCTCCACTAGAGCCCGTTTTTATGGTAATCTCTCAAGGTGTTTAAAGCAAACGTGAGTGATGCAGCCTTTGTCCATGCTGATACACACAGGCGGCTGCTTCGCCCAGTACCAGACCCTTCGAGGGGGTCATGGCAGATCAAAGGTGCTGGTCACAGCCATTAGGCCCAGCAGCCCAGACCCAACATGAAAAGCTTGTATTTTGAAAAGGAGGGCAGAAGGAAAAAAACAACAGGGCCCTCTTCATTTAAACTGCAAGCAAACTGTGAAATAATTGAAAAGGTATGTCAATCAAGAGCAGGAGCACAGCGGGAACTCCGAGATTCCCAGGCTCCGCTCTAGTCGAGCACTGAGCCATGGAGGGCTGCTCAAGGGGGCAACCCAAGAAATTAAAGACCTGGGAAAAGGAACAAAAAGAAGACAGGAGGAAAGGAGCAGAAAAATCTCCTTTTCTCACTCCCTCTGCTCAGTCTTTCACCCTTTTTTGCTTTAAGTCTGTGATAGAAGGAACCATTTTGCCACACTTTGTAGAGCTCTATTGAAAATGCTTGGTCATTAATAAGATCTTGTCTAGCTCTTCACCTCTCAGGTGAGCAACAAAGACTTATTGGGGGGGGGGACAGCCTTCCCTCCAACACCCAAACCCCCAATCCTATACCCAGCACCTTCACCTGCTCAGTCTTTCACCCTTTTTTGCTTTAAGTCTGTGATAGAAGGAACCATTTTGCCACACTTTGTAGAGCTCTATTGAAAATGCTTGGTCATTAATAAGATCTTGTCTAGCTCTTCACCTCTCAGGTGAGCAACAAAGACTTGGGGGGGGGGGGGACAGCCTTCCCTCCAACACCCGAACCCCCAATCCTATACCCAGCACCTTCACCCTGTACCGGCTCCCTCCTCCCCCATACCAAGTCTGATAAAAGGGAACCCCGTGAGAGTGTCTCTCTCTGCCTTTTCTGCCTTTTTTTCCAAGGTCAGAAAAGGCTTGAATGATCTGACGATGGGCTAACGTCCAAAAAATGGGGGACGGAAAGAAAAGAAAGAGTAAAAAAAAAAAAAAAGACATGGGCAAAAGACTTTTTCTATGCTTTTGAAGAAATCCCATAGAGGAGAAATAAATAGCAAGTCCACAGTTGACTAGACATGTATAGTGAGGGATTTGCTTGTAATGGCAGCTTGAGCTTATTGACAGTCGCAGCCAAAACATGTCAAAGGTTAAGAGATCTGGCCAGTTGCAAGTGGGAAGCCAAAAGCACCTTTTTCATGAGCTCAATAGGGCCATCAGTTGATACTTGCTCCGCTGACCGCGGTGAAGAGGTGACCTTCAGTTTCCAATGCAGCTCAAGAACAAAGAGTCAATTTGTCTCCATTGCTTCTGGCTGTTATGATATTGCTGAAAAGGTTTGAAAAGCTTTTTGAGAGAAAATCATTCAACCTTTTCTTGATGTCACTTAAATATTTTGTGGGTGAAGTCTGTTTTTCAAATGAAATATTATATAATTTTGTCTGTCTGCATCAATTTCCCAACAATTTATGACAGAGCATATTTAAAAGAAAGACATAAACTAATGATGGTATGAGTATGTGCTTATATAAAGTATTTTGAAAGTATATTCAGCATCACAAGGCTATTTGTTGTAAAAATAAAAAATATAGATATATTTTCAATGGAATTAAAAAAGCTATGATGATTCCTACACTTTAAATTGTAGGATTTTTCTTAAATCATGCAAATATCTTTTTTGAAAAAAAGCAAAAACAAATGAATGCTGTAACCATTCCAATTAAAAAATATGCTTCCATAAAACTCTCACTTTCAATGCCTGGATGCCAATAGAAGCCGTCCTTCAACTAAAATGACCTTTGGATTTTAGCAGTTAAGGAAACCCTCTAATAGCTTGCAGTGCCTCACTCTGATTTCTCAGGCTTCGAACACAATGGAGTGACTTTTCAAAGGGGGACTGTGAGTTATATGGATCTAACTGGTCTTTATAGATGTGTGGTCAAGCGTCCAGAGCCCAAGTGATTTCTACAGACAACGTGAAATCCCCAGTTTATGTCCTCAGATCTTTGTGTCTGCTGGCTGCCACGCTGCCACGTATGAATGAAGTGACATGTAGAGTAGTCCTGAGGAGAAGGACAATATTTAATGTGCCATAAGGGAGACGCTGGGAGTTTTGTTGAAATTCTTTGTGTCGCTACAGATATTGAACAATAGATGCGTCAGATAAACTATGCGTTTTTAAATAAACTGTGTTAACAACTCCAGGTTTTCTATTGGTTTGGTACTTGTAATGTCTCGGATGTGAAAAACTGTGGCATCCGACGCACCTACTGTGCCTGGAGCTTGAACCAGCGAAAAAAAAAAAAAAAAGGCAATTACTGCTGGCACCACTTTCAGGCACCAGCGGTTTTCATAGGCCTGGACTAATCCCCCATAAATCCTTGCAGCGCTCCAATCACCAGCCGGGCCTCAGCTAATTGCTTATGAGTCCCTTGCACGCTCCAGGTGCCACCATAGCACACCCGGTGTTTGTAAACACAGCTCATAAAGAGGAGACTGCCATCAAAGTGTTAATGTTTCCTCGGAGGATCAGAGGCGACGTAGGAATGATGGGGGTGCAGCTGGGCTCGATACCTAGATGGACTCAACTGAGGCATTCCCCCCGTCCCTGCAGCTGTGGTGAGCTGAGAGAGGGCTTAATTTACACGCTCCCGTCAGAGAAGAAAGACACTCAACAGGAGTTTGTGTTTGTTTACCTTTCCTGTCTTTTCTTTCCTCTCTCTTACTCTTTGTACCTCTTTGTGTCCGGGACTAAAGTAGGTGACCTCACTTGGTAGGCACGACCACTGATGTTCTGGAGGTAGTTGTTTGTTTAGTGATGGGAGCAGCAGATGTGTTTTTATGTTTCTGGTGCTCTTTGAGACCCACAACATAAGGACGATGGTATTAGCAGCTATCCAGGACACACTGCAACCTTTCAGTCTTAATACACATCTCTCTGCCATCTCGAGAGACTGAAACAGAGTTTTGTCTCTGTTTCTGTTGGAACATTCTATCATCGCTAAAGAATAGGCAAAATCATACTTTTGTAAAAGAATGACATTACCTTGTTGATCTTGACAACTTTTGGATTTGCTAAAACCAATAGCTTTAAAATCTGCAAAGAGACTTGCACTCATGGAGACCTTGGTGCATGCATTTATTTTTTATTGCTGAAAGGATTTAATCAGTAAGACTTCAAGAACTCTCCCTGTACAAGATCTGTGGTAGAATACAAGCAGTCAGGGGTTAGTCAGTTGGGTACAGCTTTTATCACTCCTTCATTTCCTAACAGCTTTGGGTCAGTGTGCCCTTCAGCACCGTGATCTTGGACAGCATTACGGCATCTTTGCAGATCCGACAGTCCTTTTCCAGCGGTAACAAGTCTTTGAAGAGCAGCATAACATGCTTTATCTGCAGAGATGTGACTTTCAGGGGTGTAAAAAGAAGATTTTGTGCTCTTATCAGAGAGCAGGCCACATACGGGTGCTTTTGAAGGTGTAAGTGGGCAAATCAAACTAGCAAAAAAAAAAAAAACATCATAAAGAGCCTCTTCTCCAGCAATTAGTTTCTATTCAGGAGCCTGCGGTGAGCCCTCAGGTCATCTCCAAAACATCTCCCTGTCGTAGCCATGACAATGGGTGTGTGCCTTCAATTTTGTATGCAGACAAAAACCAGATCAAGAGAGAGCCACATGGGACTTGTTTGCAATCAGTGCCCAGAGGAAACAATTAGCCCACCAGTTTGCCAACTTTTTCATAGGGTGAAGTGAGACAGAGGCTGTTTAAGTGGCCAGCAGACACAGGCTGCATGTCCCCCGGTAAACAAAAGAGGGTATCATCGTCGTGGAGTGTCACATCTGGAGTCAGGAGGCTTTTATGAATGCATGCAGCACAGCAGCCTGAGACGCTATGTATGTCTGTCACATATCATTTCATTCAGGACATTGGGGTACTTCTCTTTCAATATGCAATTATACTAAACTATATACCTCTAACTTTTTGCCTTTTCCATTACAGCAACACTTTCAGCTGTTGACCAAAACTCTGGTGATCTCACAAAGTTGTTTGTGTCCATTTTTTTTCTTGTCTTGGGATATGCTCCCCAGAGCATATGATTGTATTGTAATCACGAATGATAGTGTGACTTTTGATGGGGAAACTCCCAAAGCTTGATGCCTCTAACCCAGACACTTGTTCTCTTTTATTTTCCAGGCCTGATGGAAATCCGATCTGTCAGTGTGGGAGTTGTTGCCATCAAATCTGTCAGCACCGGGCTGTACTTAGCTATGTCCAAGAAAGGCACACTCTTTGGATCGGTGAGTGTACAACCGGGCAATATTGTTTCTGGAGGTCAAGATGGAATGGCTGGGAATGGGAGGGGGTGATAAACGTATAGGGGTCGTAAATGAGTGCCTATCCAAACATGTTTGATTCTGCCCGAAGTGACATCTCTGGAATCTTCTCCTGGAACCTCAAGAGAAGGTTCAGAGTTACTATCAATCATTGCTGTACACCTGGGCCCTGGTTGATGATACCTGCAGTTTGAGAATGCTTGTTCCACTGTCAAAATAGATAGAACAGAAAAAAGAAACCCAACCAGCACTGACAAAGAGCCAGCTGGGCTCTCTTCAAGGTGTGCGTGTCATCTGCCAATTGTTGCTTTGCACAACAAGCTTTCAAAAGTAATCACCTCTCTTTGTGGGTGAGTGAAAAGTGTGGTGTCTAGCCCATGTATTCAGATCTTCCGCAATCAGTCAGCCAGCAGTGATAAGACAAGTGTGTCAAACAAGTGAAGACAGGAGATATGACATAAATAGATATGGGCCTTTACTTAACTCTGCATTGTCCCATCATATCAAAAGGGCAGGTGATTTTTGCTACTCTCACACTATTCTGATGCTATCGCAGAGAGCGTGACATTATGGAAGCATGATAACAATCTGCAAGAGGGAATGTAGCAAAATCTGGTGGTTATGTTCTGGTACATCTGTGAACCATAAAGGGCTGGCTCGCCAAATCTTTTTCCCATTTACTCATATTTGTCAAAGTTACACATTTACTCTCTCAATCCAACAAAATATAGTTGAACAGAAATTGAAGTTTCCGTCCAATAACAACATTCCAGTTTCCCAACATTCCAAGACATTTTGCAGATCATCTTCAGCCTCGGTCTGTGATCAGCTTTTACAGATGAGTCACAGCCTCAATTAAACTGGGAGATCTGTTGATTATCGTAAATAACCAAAATATTGAAAAATGAAAAATATTAATATATAATACATACTGTAATTATATTCATGGTAACTGGCCTCTTATAGCAGGACGAGCCGTACAACTCGACTATAAACTCATATGTTATTCTCTCTGGTCACAGGTGAAGTACAACCCGAGCTGCAAGTTCAAGGAGCGCATTGAAGAGAATGGCTACAACACCTACGCCTCACTGCGGTGGAAGCATGGTGGCAGGCAGATGTTTGTTTCACTAAACGGCCGCGGGAAGCCACGGCGAGGTCACAAGGCTCGGCGAAGACACCCATCCACTCATTTCCTGCCCATGCTCCCATCCTAGCTTCCCAAGTCTGAACTCTGAGCAGCAACTGGCTGGCTCGCCTGCATCCTCACACTAGTCCTAGAACTAGCTGTGATCTTTACTTGTATTACTCCATCCTCCTGTCACATAAATGTACATTTGTTGAGGTCTGTAACATTTGTGAGTTGGATATGTACTTTTAAGTTATTTTCAGCAATGCAGTCCAATTCCAATACCGTGGAATAATGCTTTCTTCAACATCTGTCAGGTTAGAGTATCCTCTGTGTGTCTGAAGTGGATGTGAAGTAGTGTTTGGGTGACACTAAGAGACTGTGAGAGGACTGAAAAGGGATAGCAAGACTTGGATGAAAAACGTTCCATTTTTACTCCATTTGAGGCATTCAGCTGAACAAGAAGGGAAATCAGATTACCACTTATCAATCTGAAATGGAAGTATCATTATGTAGCAAGAAAAACCCTTTTGAGATATGTATGTAGCTAAGAATTAAGGACGTATAGCTCCTTGATGCTCAAGAAGGGCATTCTCACAACAGAAATAAAAATATACACGTATCTAACTGGGGTTATATCCTTGTTTTGGGGTCAGGGGAGGGCCACACTCTACAATTAAGAGCAAACATATTGTGGCTAGTTCATGATCTGATTCCAGTATCTCTTTGCAGGTATGGGTGCAGATGATGGTTACTAGCCAAGAGCTTTAGCCATCATTGTGTTAACAAGCTCCAAAGCATATTACATCTTCAGTTCATGCTGTGAGGAACTGTTACGTTGGCAAGTAGATACGACGCAGTTATCAATGCTAACAGTGCCTATATGTAACAGTAGCAAAAACTTACACGTAGCTACTTTAATACTGTACAATTAAACTTTAAAAATATATGTGGATTTATCACGATAAAACATATTTCCCATCACGTTAATTAATTATCACTTCACAAAAAAAAATTAAATGCCGAATAATTTTCAGGTCGTGTGTGAAATGTTTGATATTCATTGTGCACCAGTGTCACATATGTCTTATCATATGTAACTGTGACCGCAGTGTTTCTAAAATCCTGTCTGTGGCCCTTCGATGAATATATACCATTACTGTTGCATGGGTACATGATGGCTACAGGTACAGGCTAAGATGAGATGAAAAAAGTTCTGTGTATAAGTGTACAAATACAAAATTGACAAGAACACAACAGAAACAAAGCAAAATACTGGGATGTTTGTGTCTGACATCCAACAGCCCACCACTAACAGGTTAGAAATAACTATCTCCACCGCTGGGTCTGAAATAGATAATATAGGTTGAGTCATTAAATGCATTACAAAGAACGTAGGTACATCAGGAGTCACATCATAATTGATTTTGTACACAATTGTAAATGGTTATTACATCCTGTCTGTCAATTCTTGCTAACATTTTCTCAACAACAAACCTGTTGCTAATAGAGCATTTAATATATTTAAAACATTTTGTACTCTTTAACTGTTTGAGGTTGATGTTTACTGCTATTGTTGACTTTTTGTGTTGGATTGTAGTCCTACTGTTAAAAAAATAAGGGAAAAAAATAATTGTATTCAAGCCCATATTCAACTTGTTTTGTATGGTATTACTACTGGATATCTGTGATTCATTTATCATAAACTGTTTTCTGGTTGTAGGCCAGTAATGGCAGGCTGTATAGAAGGCCAAAATCCTCAGAACAAACCAACCTTTATTTCAGCAAAGTAAAATCATTTGAGTGCCTTGGTCCATGCTGAGTTTGGTAAACTTCAATAAAAAATGTAAATTAATCACGAATCATGGCTCAATCGCTTCTGCTGCTAAGGTTTTTAATCATCTTTACATAATGTTAAAGTAGATTTTAATCCCTTCGTATGCCTGACACAGATTGTTAAGTGTTGGTAACATCTCCATCAGAGCTCTTGGCCATAATCCCCCATCCTCATCATAATCATGACAAAACTCACAGAGGGAGAGCCGTTGATGCGGAGGACCTCCCTGTGTCGGATGAAAGGTCTGTGGTTATGAACTATGCAACCGAGCATCAAGATCATTTACACACAGATGAGCCCTCCAGTGGCACAGGAGGCCACTTGGCCCTTTCAGTGAAAAGAAAGGAGAGTCTGGGATGAATAGTCGCTGTTAGGGGTGAATAAAGGCCAACCTTTCAGTCTGTCATAATGTGAGATTACTGTGACGGGGTACATGTCTGGTCAGCATGGCGTGAAGTCACACTGTGGTTCATCTCCAAAAGTCTGGGTGTGGCATACAAATACGAGAATGGGGGGGGGGGGGGGGGGGGGGGCTGCTTTATACTGTTGCCATGCAAATGGAATTGTCCTCAACTATGAATATTTGAGGGGCTTCAAGATCATTTACACACAGATGAGCCCTCCAGTGGCACAGGAGGCCACTTGGCCCTTTCAGTGAAAAGAAAGGAGAGTCTGGGATGAATAGTCGCTGTTAGGGGTGAATAAAGGCCAACCTTTCAGTCTGTCATAATGTGAGATTACTGTGACGGGGTACATGTCTGGTCAGCATGGCGTGAAGTCACACTGTGGTTCATCTCCAAAAGTCTGGGTGTGGCATACAAATACGAGAAGGTGGGGGGGGGGGGGTCTGCTTTATACTGTTGCCATGCAAATGGCATTGTCCTCAACTATGAATATTTGAGGGGCTATTGTATTTAAAGTAGTATCAAGTAATTTAAGGGAATAGGTTGATATTAAATCTTAATTGAATGAGGGATGAAAAAGGCACGTGTATTTTCCAAAACTTTACTTTTAACTATGATTTCTCGTTGGAAAACACTTGTAGTCAAAACAAAGTAGTGCGAATTTCAATTTCACAGGTGTCTCTGAACATATGACCGGTATCCAACACTCAGCAGACAGACACGCTAAAAACACGCGCGACAAGAGGTGATCACATTTTCTGCCTGACTCTCCTCTCTGCCCGTGTGTCCTCCTTTTCTCTGCACCTCTGCTCTCTCCTCTTTTTAACCATCCAAGAATCTCTCCCTCTTCTTGGCCTGAGGGTGCAACTGGCTGCTGGAGCCAGATCCGAGGACACCAAATGGGAGCTGTAATTATCATTGCTCCAAGACTGTCCTGTCAGTGTGCTCTCCAGCAAAACAATAGGGATCCTTTGGAAGTCCTGATCAAAAGCTCTGGCCTTTGATCACGAGGCAAAAGGGGGGAAAAAAAACCTAAACACTACAAAATCAACGAGGAATGTCCCAAAGAGCGTGTTGGAGAATGGAACCGACAGCTGTCCAGCAGACATCCTCAGCTCCTCCTCTTGTGACGTGTTGATGTCAGTAGCACAGGTGTTTGGTCTTGTGTTTGATCCGATCCATGTTCGCAGAGGACTTAGACAGTGACTCATGCAAAGATGTTGTTGCTAGTGTCTGTCAGAAAGCACCTGGTCAATGCCTCATTGCAGGCATCAGCCTTCTAAGCGAATTTCAACGGAAATGTCCTCAAGATTAAAACAATGCGCATCCATGAAGATCTATCCTGGACGGAGGTACTCTGCATGACCCAATCAGTGTTTGCAGAGAAGGTTACTTTGAATGCTTCGAAATTAATTTGCAGCTGAGTGACAGAAGAAAGTAATAATAGAAGCCCATTTTGAGGGCCTTAGCCAAAATCTACAGGGGCACAAGTCATGCTGCTTCAGCGACAACAAACCACAGCCTCTGGAACCTTTGAAACCCTGTGTGGTCATTTTCTCTCAGAGTGCTGAAAAGAACTGTGGTGGGTGGGAAAGAAAAAAAGAGCCCCTCGCCACTCATAATACCAATCTTATGTATGTAGACGAAAATGGGAGGGATGGGAGGGGTTGGGGGGTGGCAGTCAGACTAAGGCACAATTTTAAAGCGCTTATTGAATTGCCATTACAGCTCCTGAGACTAATTGTGGCTGTTGTGTGTCTCTCGGTGGCCTAGGGGGCTCTGGAGTGGCCCTGTATGCTCTTACTCAGTGGGGTTTTCAAACCGAGTGGCCCTGAAAGAGAACAGGACCACCGTAGATCAATGGCAAACCTTTCACTCTTTCACAGACCCTCGCTAATCCTTCTCATTTGTCTGCCATTTGTTGAAGCACATTCACAGTTCCCTGAATTTAGGATTAGGCCTTGTTTTGTTACAAAAACAGCCCAAGTTATAATGCTGAATAGATGGACTCAAGGGTGGACGATGGAAGAGAGTGCATGTGAGCCTGCGAGCATGTGTGCATTTGAGTGTGTGTGGTTATTGGGTACACACTATGTTCATGACCAAAATTAATAAGAACACAGAACCTATTCGGTGTCCGCTCTCAATTCTCATTGCAGTGATCAGTTTGTCTTCATTCCCAGATGACTCGCTGTAGCCTTTACAGTCACTAATATAAAATACAGGCCTTCCAAAAGCTCTCATGTTAACATTCTGTGTCTTTTCCTATATCTGTGAACTGCTGCACTTAAGAGAAGGCAAAGACAGAGTCCACGGTCCTCTGTCTCTGTTTGAAAATAAAGATTTCATAAAACAGAGGAACATGAACAAATTGATTCATCACAGTCAAATTCCTGCAAAGGAAATATAATTTCACTGAAGTTACTGCAGTTTGCTGAAGCCTCGAGGTTTGTCTCTGCATTGTGCTCTGTCTGAGTCTATGTATGGACAGTCTTGGCAGCCTGCAGCAGTAGCCATCAGGCCGCAGCCTTCTCATCACTGAGTGGATTAGTGCTCATGTCTGAAGCCACTTAGCGGACATCAGACGGGGCTGCTGAGTGGCACATGCGCCACAATTCCCCTAAAGCTGTGCCATGCCACTCTGCAGGTATGTGGTGCAGACCGGCCAAACCCCATGTCAGGCATTCTCTGGATGCCTGCAAGTGTGCCAGACACCAGGGGACGAGGTTGAGAGATGGACGGAAAGATGTCTCTGATGAATCAGAAAGGATGAGAGGAAAATAAAGGAAAGCAGATGAGAGAACGTCTGATAGGGGTTCATGAACACATATTATGATGTCACAATATTGGCGTATACATGTGACATCAGACTAAGTGAGAGATCATATGCTCATTAGTGAGCTCTACAGTGGCAGCTCTAGGATTTGTTGGAATCGTCATACGATCAAAAGAAGTCCAACAGCTCCAGAACTTTAACCACAGCCATGCATCAGTGTACATATTTTGAAAAAAAAAAAAAAAAAAAAACACTTGCCAGGGGCAAATCAGATTTAAACCAGCGCGCCTGTGGATGAACCCTTGCATCAGCCCCTTGGAGCTTTAGCTCTACAGTGGCAGCTCTAGGATTTGTTGGAATCGTCATACGATCAAAAGAAGTCCAACAGCTCCAGAACTTTAACCACAGCCATGCATCAGTGTACATATTTTGAAAAAAAAAAAAAAAAAAAACACTTGCCAGGGGTAAATCAGATTTAAACCAGTGCGCCTGCGGATGAACCCTTGCATCAGCCCCTTGGAGCTTTAGCTTTATTGTAAGCAAGCAAACTTTAACTATGAAGAAAACACTTCAACAAATCTGCTGACCTCTATAATAAGGTCATTATCTTACAAAACAAACAGTTCCTACAATTAGCCGCACAACGAAGAGGAAAAAAAAATTAACCACGCCATCAGAGCTGGAGGTGAATTTAAGGGGAAAGAAACTGAGGTGAAAATGGAGGGAGGAAAGAAGGCGGGACAATGTAACCAAATCTTCGTGTGGGTCCTCAATTCATCCCTTCCTTTTATTCAGGTTCTGTATTTGATACTATCCCGCCAGCTTTCAATCCTGTCACTGCCGTAGTGACAATATAATGTGAAAAGACAATACCGAAAATGTCCACATATTGAAAGATCACAGGAAAGGTGGTGGTGTCCTAAAGCGGCACAGAGCCGTGTGCAGTTCAGCCAGCTGAGGCGGGCCAGTCACATGTTGGCCAACGTCCCAGTCAACATCATGAGGTTGTCTTTGGCTGTTAGTGGCTGGAAAAGACCAAAGTCAGTACTGCTTCATGCAAGTTCAAGTGGTGCCAAACCCTATCCACCCTGCCCCTCAAGCCCCGCTGAGTGTGAAGTAATTCTTCATGCCAGTGAAACAAGACAGACTCTGTGTTTCACCGCCGCATACATGGAGAGGTTTTTTTCTTCAAGTTTTGTTTTTTTTCACTTCAGGGATGAACAGGTGAATGCTCTTCCGGACTATGTAGCACAGAACCTTCCTGATATGAAGCAGATAGGCCTTTTTTTTTTTTTTGTGGGGAATCAAACCTTGTGTCTGACAATAGTTAAAATCTGTCACCTTGTTACTGATTCAAACAATGGATTAAAAAAACGTGGGCACACTGTAAAACAGTCTAATTGAGACTTAGGGCAATTCACACCTCTTTGGCCCCAACCTTCACACTTTAGAGTTCAAGAAGCAAAATAACAGCTGGGGCCTCAGACCAGGGACCAGACCAGTTGTCCAAATGGGTGGTCTCGGTCCTGATCAGACTTCTGAACTATACTTTAGTTTCAGGAGTGAAAACATGATTCATTCGGATAGTTTCAGATCAGTTGCAGGATGCAGACAAACACCTCTTACAGACTGCGAATTACAAGCTTGAAATATTTATCCTCTAGTACTTTAGGACATTCAAACATCTGAAAACTATTACAAGTACATAGCATACTAAAGGCCAAATGTGAGACTTGACAATATATTGACAAGCCTGAACATTAATTATAAATGACGACTAAGCAGCAGAGTCCCTGGCACATGAAACCAAATGGTCTGTGACGCCAATATTATTTTGTGGTGCAATGCTGACGGGAATAGTAACTGTAATAGAGAGCAATATACATTATGTGTTTCATTCATCAAACTAAACTAATACGTGTGTTACTTTAAAAATTGTTTGTTTCATTTCTGTTTTAATAACAGTCCATAGCGGGATGAATCATACTACACCTTGACCCTGCTCATAAATATGAAGTATCTGTATTCAATATGTTTAGCTTAAACTAGATGATTTGAATGTACTGCTGAGGGCAGACAGCTGCTGACAGGAACATTCATGAGAAGGCTCCATTTCTATTAGATGACAACTGGCGGCCCAGTGGCTCCCTCAGATGGTCAAACGCAGAGTGACTTAAAAAGGGTTTTAACAAACTCTGGCCCCCTCTACTGGATATCACAAAGAACTTGCCAGTGTAACAGTGTCAGTGGAGCTCCGTTATATCACATTGACGGCATCTAAACTGTGTTTTAACAAAACTATACCTGAAAAAAGGGGTGAGGCTTGGTAGATGCACGATTAAAAAGGCAAACACCATAATCCTCCGTAAATGCAGATTATCGAACAAGCAAAGTTCTGCCATTTGAGTTATAATAAATACACAAATGTGCTGCAGGTTAATACCAGCGACAGTGTGGGTTCACACTGTGATACATACCACAGTCAAATTGTGGAATATCTAGTTTTTGAGATGACTTTGAAACACTGAAATAGGCTGCCCATGGCAACCGACTGAAAGTACCCCAGCCTTATGATGGAAAATGAGAGCAGCATAAATAAGAAGTCACATCCTGATTTTTAAATAGTAGACTAATGAGCTGTTTAACCTTCTGCTGTTACACAGTGTCTTTATATTTGTTCTCCCTCACTGCTCATCAGTGTGGTCAGATTTTCATTACTGGAACTCGATGGAGCCCTGACCTCATATTATACACATTTATACATATATTTGCACTACAAAGGATCACTTATATCACCTCGCCACCGGTCAAACTACTGGATAATCTTCACTGCATGTTTCCATGCTCAGGGGCTGTCCCTTGTGTGCGCTTGATATTTGCTATTCATTTCAACAGCTGGAGGGGTTGTGTACACGTTTGGGTTCACGCATGATTTTAATAAATGTCACAAACTAACATGATCCACTGCAGGACAAACACAGCAGTTAAGTCATACTGTTTCCGTTGTTTGTTCACTGTGGTTAAATGACCATCGCTAACCCATTTGTATCACAGATGTGACTGTGAGATTTGATTCTGGAGCTGGAGACTGTGGTTTCTGTTGCTAGTTTGTACCAACGACTCACAAGGTCGCATTTAATTCATAATGCAGGATGTTTATCTTTCACCTCAGTTTGCCAAATGACTCTCAGTAGATCCAATAATGAAAATGGTAAAAATAAATCAAAGGAATAATAAAACAATATGATATGAGTTAGAATGCGTAGCCTGTGTGAAGGCAGAAGAATTACAAGTTTTTGTTGTAATCATTATGTTGAAGGAGGCGGCGTCCAGGTCCCCATACTAACAACAACAACAACTGGTCCTAAGCTTATTCTTTACCTTAGAATAGCAGCTTCAAAATGTGTTTGATGGTAAAGTTACAACAATAATAATGCTGGGGGCTCATGGGTAATATCCACTGTTTGTTTTTTTTCATTTCAGTGAGTGGGTCAGTGCAGCATTAGTCAACAGATTCTTTTTTCTCTACATGATAAAACGTACTCACGTGGACATGGGTCCCAAGAGATCATCATACGTGGCCATGTCTCAACTGTTGTGATGAGGCTTTAACTGTAACATGAAAAGTAGAGACACATTATAAATTGTGGTATTTCCATGGATTTTCTAGTCTTGTTAACCACTCACAGCTCTTCACTCTATTCTATTCTTCACCTGACATGCATGTTTAGACTTTAGACTTTTACATCAGAAAAGTCATGAACATTTACAAACAAGTTGAAAAAAACCTGAATTTTGTAGTTTAAATGTTGATGTTAAATTCAACAGTGTTTTAAGGTTGTTCTTTCCTGATATGCGTCATATTCAATACGAACATGTGTCCACATTTAAAAGAGTTTATCTGGTGAATTTAATAAAATTGTACTTTCAGCTCCCAACAGATGAGTTCTGTTTCAGGTGGTGGTTTTTTGTATGACTCAAAACCACATTCTTTCTTCACAACAGTGTTTTAAACAAGACTTCTGCAACCTCAGAAAAAAGGAAAACGATATAACTGTCATAACTTAAGCAATATTTCAGTTCCTGAAATACCTCAGCCATAGACTATGGGGGAACAATGACATTAAATGGCTTCTGGGTAAATCAGATTTTGATGAATTTACGCACAACTGCAAATGAAATTAATAATAATAATAAAACATAAAGCCTGGTATCAGTAATAACACTCCACAATCATTTTCAAAGCTGCTGAACTCCTCAATGAATTGATGTGGGTAGAGCATTGCCCTTAAAATATGAATGTGACTCATGAGCAACTCCAGCCGTTGACACATTGAACACAACTGCCCACTTCATCAATTATGAAAACCTGTTTTGAAAATGAACCCACGTCTTTTGTAACAACTTCACAAAAGGCAGGTTAGCACACTCACTGAAGCAATAAAGACCACAAATCAGGCAAGATGGTTTCTTCTCCAAATATTTATAAGACCAAGAGAGGAAGGTCGATCAGAGCAGGGACCATGGCGCTCAGTCTCCTACTCCTGCTGGTCTTTGTCCTAAATGGTGAGCTACATCGTCTTTAATCAGTCAACCAGCATTATTTCCATTCTGGTTCCTGTAAATGCTAAAACAAAAAAATGAAAACCTACATCTAACTTTGATTGGATTATGATTAATTAAGTAGCGATGCATGTTGTGTTTCAGAAGCTGATGGTACTCATATTGTTGGTGGTAGAGATGCAGCCCCACACTCACGTCCCTACATGGCTTCGCTGCAATTCCGAGGTGGCCATAACTGTGGGGGAGCGCTGGTGAGAGAAGACTTTGTCCTCACTGCAGCACACTGTGCGATCCCTGTGTAAGACCTTTAGAACTTTCAACTTACTACTAACAACAACCATACAAGATTTCAGTGGATTTGAAATAAGTTGATTTGTCATCATGAGTCATATTGTACTCAACTCGTAATGAATCTGAGTGGGAATTTGTGTGGCCATACCAGGAGCAAGAATAGTTGTACAGTGACGGACCAGGACCAGGTTAAAGAATAGTACATAAATATAAATATAATTATATTTTACTAGGTTGTGGTTGGTTTGGATTGCTCTGCACAATGACATTTGAAAAAGAATTGAAGACCGAAGCACTGTGGTGTTAATCAAATGAATCCCATCTAATATATTCAGAGCAAAGATACCACGAGGGGATGCAAAGATGTTGTCAGCTGAGAACAGAAATACTGTTGCACAATCTCTTTGAGAGACCACATTCAAGTCACATGTTTGAGGCAAAACACAATAAACTGAGACCAGTTTATCTCTGGTCGTCTAACTCAACATTAGAATGTCTCAACAGGTAGAGTCCACATTTCCTTTTATGGAAGTAAAAAGAGGGCAAGTGAGGGACTTTGACCTTCATGTCTACATTTCCTCTCTGATGACAAGAGCAGCTGTCCTCGAGAACTAGGGCAGGTTATTTTGCATTTATTTTGAAAGTGGTCAATGCTCGTTCATGTGGATAATGATTTCTGTCAAGAAGGTGGATTTGCAGCCTTGACGTCACATCTAACGTCAGGTCTTCATTGCATTGTCATTTCTAGGCCGTACACAGTTGTCCTCGGGATTGATTCCCTGGTAGCTAACGAGGCCACAAAGCAGGAATTCAGAACTGTTCAAGCTTTTCCCCATCCCAGCTACAATGGACATGCAAATGATATCATGCTCCTGAAGGTGAGGACATTTTCAACAGTCACACAAAACCCTAGAACCTGATCACCTCATTGTCTGTATTTTCACTCATCCCCCATCTCAGCTCAACGGCAGTGCAACACTGACTGAAGCAGTGCAGCTGATCCCTCTGAAAAGGAGCCAGGTGGGAAGAGCGAGTCGCTGCCTCACCGCCGGCTGGGGGGACATAGGGGATAACAGGACCTTAGCCAACACGCTTCAGGAAGTCAACGTAACCATACTGCGACAGCAAACATGTCGCAGGAGATGGGGATCAGTTCCCATCATGAGATCAATGATCTGCGGTGTTGGGGCCAGAGTGTTTCAAGGCTTCTGTTCGGTGAGAAAATGTACAGGCTTGACATTGATCAAGCAAAACTGAGCTTAAAACTGTTATTTTTCTCTCTTCTAGGGGGATTCGGGTGGCCCTTTGGTGTGTGATGAAGCTGTAGCAGGTGTTGTCTCCTTCTCTGGCAGGCGATGCGGAGACCCCAGGTTCCCTGATGTCTACTCAAGTGTATCCTCCTTCAGGGACTGGATTATAAGGGTGTTAAACAACAACTAGGCAAATCAGATTTACTGATAATGTGTGAAAAATGGGGAGTGTATTCTTTAAGACTATGCTGATGTGCAGTGCTGTGGTTTAGATGAAGCGATCAAATATTATTGTTCTTCAGTTGGCACATCTTGTTTTGAAGTTGGTCAGGAAAAATTCTTTACATCATACATTTTGAAGGTTGACAAACCGAGTACAGCAATAAAGTTGGAATGGAAGTGTTGTATAAATTATATTGTCCTTGTTTTAACCATGTCCTCACCTGATGAATAAAGCCATTCTTTTGTCAGCTCTGGAAGAATAATGTTTGACTGTTCAAAGCTTTGTTCATATTGCTTACTTGGTAGCATAACAGGAGCTCTGACATAATTGATTAACTAAAATCTGAGTAGAGGCAGTAAATCTAGTTGGTGGGTGATATGGTTTATGTTCTCTAACTTGTTGATTACAACTGTATTGTGCAATAGTATGTATGTATGTATTGAACAGTGCATTGATCTGGGTATGATATGAAGGGAGTGTTTCAGGTGACATTGTCAATATTGTTATCGTCATCAGCTGGGACCAGATAAAGTATCAGTTCACATTAACAGCTCACGTTATCAGTTAAGAGGGTCTTTGATTGCATTATTTTCTTACATGCAGATTTGGATCATGGAAGTAGGTTTGGTTGGTTTGTGGTTTGTTTGGAACCTTATTATAAATATGATCTAAAAAGCAGTATTTTAGTGTAGCCTCAGATGATTTTTTGAAACCTGTTGGAACAAATATAATAGTAACTACAATGGCACTAAATTGAAGGCATGTACCTCCACCAAGGTGCAAGAATCCCCACATTTAAATTCACTATATCAAGATTAGTATTTGGATCTGCACAGAATGGTCCTCACGCGTAAATATCAGTGCCTTGAACAGGACCTACTGCTGGATGCTGGTCTGCACCAACATTTAATGGTTACTTCCTTGGGTCGTGTCCCAACCAATATAGAAATCAGTCGAGTAATTTTTGCATCATCCTGCTAATGGAAACATTACCTCTTTGGCAGACGAAGTCATTTACTTATCATGGGTGCAAGCATCTTCTATATGCAGAGATGGATTTATTATTATAATATGATATATATAATATAATATATATTATAATATTATTATTTACACAACTGTTTTAGCTGCCCTCCTGGTGCAGCTCCTGACATGTTGCTGCTCGGGCTGAAACAGCTGTCGTTTAAAGTCCGCACCACCGTCCTCATCAAAACAACAACAACTCCCACTGTGCATTGCGCCAGCGCCTACGTCCTTCTCCTTGGTCATGGCAGCCGAGCGCTCGCTGGGAACTGAAGTCCTTGAATCCCCAACTCTCGCCCCCCCCCCTCCTCTGGCAAGTATCGCGAGGGTCACGCAGACGCGTCGGTGTGCGGGAGCGTTTGTCCGCCTGGCAAACTGGACGATACTGATATGAAATCTGCGTCAAGGTAATAAAAATGCGTGTTCTGACAAAAGGGCTCAGGTGCTAACGCTATGCTACTGCTGCTGTCTGTTAGCTGCTGCAGGGGGACGGAGCTAGCGCGGCGTTAGCTAGCCGCCTCCACTTGGAGCCACAGTCACATCTGCAGTGAGGTAGAGCCGGGGCAGACAGGAGGAGCTGCAGGTGAGTCAAGCCCAGGACAGGGCTGGCTACTCCATTCTGCCTCGTCATGTTGGAGCTAATGCACAAGTTATTAGCAGTAGCATGTCACCCTCTTGTGTCCACACACGAGTGATATGGCTGACGTGCTCTCCTGAAGTTGCCTCATTATTCATATTGGCTTCGTTAACCCCTCAACTCCGGCCATAGGACAAACTGCAGTGTGTGTGTGTCTATGTGTATAATACTGACCTGTGTAGCCGAAGTAAATACCCAGGAAGTAATACTCCATCATGCTAATCCATTGGCTGCTGGAGTTGTCAGTCTGTCAGGGGAGCGCAGGCTGCTTCCTGTCAGAGCAGAGCTCTGACAGGAAGCACGGGCCCTCTGTCATGGTGGAGCAAGACTTCACATGAGAAGTTTGGCAGCTGTCACGTTTATAACTGAGCGTTGCCCTGTGTGTCCTCTGATCTGTAGCCTTTGAATTTCTGGAGGCATGTCCAAGAAAAGGGGCAGGTATGTGGATCTCCACGTGTTTCCATTTTTGGTGGTTTTTAAAATAAAATGAAACAATAAAACTGAAGTGTAACAAATGACAAGATGAGACTATGGTTAATTAACATGTAGGCTGATCCAGAGGCTGCAGTGTTGATTTAAAAATCATTATATTTAAATACATTTAAAACTGCATGAGCAAGTCACTTTGGCGTAGTCTAATTCTGGAAGCCAAATGTCATCAAATGAAATCTCAAAACGTTTAATGTATATTTATGTTATATTGAATCACATATTTCTCCTGTTTTATCAGAAAGCGAAGCAGTGGGGAACTGAGCGACACGGTGAGCCCCGACCCCAATAGCATTCTGGGAGTGCGTATTCAACACAACTGGCGGGAGAAGGGGAACCAGAGCAAATGGAAGGGAACAGTGCTCGACAGGCTTAGTGTAAATCCCTCCCTCTTCATGGTCAAGTATGATGGCTTTGACTGCGTCTATGGCATCGAGCTCTTCAAGGATGAGAGAGTGTCCAACTTGCAAGTCCTGACAGAAAAAGTTGGTGAGTGTGGAAGAGCTTCTCTTTTCTTTGAGCCATTTATGTTTTGGTCTGTTTTTGCAACAGTTGTGTTTTACAGTTGATCATGCATCCTGTGTGCCTGCATCTTCACAGTTAACAACAAAATCAAGATACCTCCAGGGGCGGAAGAGCTGGTGGGCAAAGCTGTTGAGCATCTCTTTGAGAAGGAGGATGGAGAGAAGAATGAGTGGAGAGGCATGGTCCTCTCCAGAGCTCCAATCATGACCAACTGGTATTACATCACGTATGAGAAGGACCCTGTTCTTTACATGTACCAGCTGTGGGATGACTACGCAGACGGAGACCTCAGGATTCTGCCTGAAGCAGGTACATCTGTGTATCTCGCAGACAAACTGACACTTGACACACCTTCAGTATATCACTGGTCGATGGTTCTGAGGAGATAAAATCAGGAGCAATTATGTTGTAATGTAGACTTCTTCCTCCCTCAAGGAGATGATTTTGCAGATATGAATACCACATGAGTTCACAGTGGTCATGGGAGTCTGTATTCATTAGTAGATGTCTCCGTCACAGGTTTTGCCACCCAGCAGCAAACAGAGTGTTAGATAGTTGATAATATTTCTGCCATGGTGGTTTCATCAAATAAGTGTCTCGGGAGTGTTCTTTGGTAAAACTACTCCTCTCTCAGTGTCAGACAGAAGTCAGTAAACATCTGGCCCTGGATTCAGACCATAGAACAAATATTGAGAAATCCTGACTACTATCAAAAATACTGAGGCTTCTTAAAACTTGTCATTTATTTTTGCAGACTATTGAAGATCATTTTTACTTTGAAGAGTAAACTCTAGTCACTAAAGAAATCCTTCTAATGGTTGTATACTACTAATGAGCCACATGTTTACTGATTAAAAATAACACTGGTGGGAATGACAATTCCATTTGTGACCCTAGTGTTAATGTCTTGTTGTTATGTTCCATTCCTCCCCTCAGAAAACAAGCACCTGTTGCCTGCAGACAGGAAACCAGGAGAAGAGACAGAGAGTCTGGTGGGGAAACAAGTGGAGTATGTTACTGACAAGGGCGTAAAGAGAACTGGCCTGGTCATCTATCAAGTCCCGGCCAAGCCCTCGGTCTATTATATCAAATATGATGATGACTTTCATATTCACGTATATGACCTGGTCAAAACCACCTAGAGAGAGTGGACACTGACTTCACCCTCCCCCCATCTGCTTCTGTTCCACTCACTGTTTCAATCTTGTTATTCAAAGCCATGTCAGGGTTGGATAGTTAATAGGCTTTATTGTTGAGAAGAAAGTGCAATGTTTTCTGTTTTTTTTTTTTTTGCACAGCAAAACTGTAGCACCGCTATGCTTTGCTATTCTGAGGGAGTTGACTCGCTTTACTTTTTGCTGCTGTACTCTATACTTTATACTTTAGACAGTACAAGATTGTACTGCCCAACAGCTGCACAGTCCACTTGATACTGCATTTTGCAATGTTCCCTTGGACACGCGAATCTGTCCCTATATTAACGATCATAGTTAAATCTAAATGTGACAAAAACGCTGCTTTAAATTTCCCTTTAAAGACACTTTACGTTTGATTTGTATTAATGGGTAGTATGTTTGGTATACACAGTATTGTGTGTCCAGAAGCCTAGGGGGGAGACATTGGTTAATCGTTATGGGTAGATGAGTACTTCTACTGTATTTATCTAAATTTCAAATTAACCAGTTAACTAGTTGTGGAAGGAATGAACAAAAGTAGCATTGTAAAGTCACCTTAATGACTGTATTTTCAAGAGTGCTTCAGCTACCCCTGCATCTTTGCACCATGTTTATATTGTAGTATCTCGGGCTGAACGATTTTTGGAAAATAATTGCAATTGCAATTTTTTTTTCTTCCTTCAATATTGCAATTAGTGTGATTATTTTCTCCAGGTCCTCTTCTCGTGTATCTTTCATTTACTAGACATAAATGTTATTTTTTTATAGACAAGGTTTATGTTAGGATAAAGGCAAATGAAGCATGAATTAATATGAAAGACAGTTAATTTATATACTTCAATTACAGTTGCAAACTTCTCACAGTCTCTGGTCACACTCAACAGCGCTGTCAGCCTGCTTATGATGCGTTTAGAGGCGGCGCGGTAAAAACACGTTTCCACATTTTAAAAGTGAATTAAGTGGTTGTAATGGCTGTAAAAAAAAAGTGCAGAGGGCAGAGACACGGGAACTGTGGGGGACATGTCCACCGCGTCTGCTTCATGCATGTTTGTGTATGTATGTGAGCGCGCGCTATACTGGCGAGGGTGAGGAGGCGGGGCTGAGCTCCGGCGTGTCACGAGTGGCTGTGTAAAAGCACTGTTGACTTCTCTTCCTGTTACGCTCTGCTCCGTTTACTCGCACCTCACATGACCGGTCACATGACCGGTCAAATTGCAGCCATTGCCATTAGGAAATCGCGTTTTGTCATATTGCGATTATTATATATTATTACAAATGCAATTAATCGTTCAGCCCTAATAGTATCCACGCTAAGCCTTCAAGGAAGGTTTCTGCACAGATTCTAAATAATTTGTTTGGACCGGCACAAGGAATATCAGATTCTGTGTCCTGCCAATTGAGATGCTCAATTCCCATGATCCCACACAAATCATCAAGTGCCTTCTGGCTTGTCATACTGTGTACTCTATCTACGCTCTCATTGAATTTTTGTGTATGAAGGCGGCTATTAGGTTTTCGGCCAGAAGTGCTGACACTGACAGCTTGTGGAAGGTTTTGCAACCATCACTTTACATTAGTGCTGTGTTTTTGCTCTCTAATGCAGTATGAACAACCTCTTTAAATGTAACATACATCACCATCGGATGTGAACCTGTTGATATTGTGGGGAGCACTTTAACTGTATAAAGTTTACTTGCTTGGGTTATGTTATGCTACGCTTCCCCAAAATAGGGCAGAATAATGCTTTATATCACATGGGATAGGTAAAAAATAGTTTGAATACATTCAGATGACAGTATTTAATCTGTTCCAACTTGTGTTCAATGCCTTGTATTGTTGCCTGTTCTGATTATTCACAATATTGAATAGCTCAATGAAACACCACCATACTTTAATGAAAGAGTCATTCATATAAATAAATTGTAGCCCAGATACAGGTGTTTTCAACTGACAAACCACTTTGTACACAGTAGCTAACTGTGGTTCCCGCCTGTTCTGTCTGTCTGCTATTTTCGCAAAACGGGACATGTATGCTTGCAGTATGGATTTCATCTCAACCTTCTCCAAGTCATTCGGTGTATCCCTCAGTATACTAGTTAGGTGTACCGTTACTGTTATTTTAACTGTCGGTACATGCTCTGCATGCACCATCTGAGCAGTGTCTGAAGAGTTTTTCAAATTGAACTTTGACATTGGAGAAGTGACAGTGTGTGGCATAATTAGTACTCTTTGTTTAAAATGCACTTTTAAAGTATCAATCAAAAAACGGCTAACGCTGTACATCACCACTAGTGGTGCTGTAGAGTGATTCTATGTTGTGTAGAGTGGAATTACAAACGACTGTGCACGCTCTTCTTCATGCTTCAATCACCATCTTCTGTTCTGAAGAGGTTGTAGCAGCATCAACAGGTAATGTGTCATTATTCTGTCATGGGTAATAAAGATTTTTGCACATTTTTTGGTCTTGTTCTTGAAAAACGTCCATAATAACAATGAATTTTGTTGTACTTTGATTTAATAAATATACATGGCATGTCTTAAGATTGCCTTATTACTCAGTGACAAAGTGAAACTGCGTGTGTACAACGGACACCTATTTCAATTTTTGTATGATATGGTTTACACAAATGACCTCACTTTAAAAAAAAAAAAAAAAAATGTTTTTGTCTAATGTTAATCTCACAATCCATCCTGCTAGAATTTAGAGAACCACTGTATCATTCAAAAGATGACACGCCACCTGGCTGAATTTTATCTATAAGTACTTTTTCTTGTGAAGGGCAACAACTTCTGAAGAAGCGATGTTTCTCAAGTGCAAGAGTCAAAAAGAGGGATAAATGTCTGGTTGCCTAGAGTTCCAGATCACTTGGTGAGGTCTTTCAGGTACTGCAGACCCTGACTTGAATATTCAGATGCCTTTGAAGGAGCCTCCGAAAGAGATGAGATCGTCCACCGTACTCCTTCAATGAAAGAAAGAAGAATGGCTTGGGTTCGCACCATAAAAGTCTAGATTGAAAACCCCCAGCAAAACTAACTCATGGGAAATGTCGAAATAGATCACGATACAAGTACAGCTCACATCCACACACAAAAAACAGAACTTGTGACATGACCTGTGTAACAGAAAGAAAAGAGCTTTTCATTCGATGCATACCATAATTCCATGTCTGAAGGGGAGCGAATTCAACCTTTGGCATGGCCGGGAGCTGAGTCTGCAGAGAGACACCACCCATTAGAGTGAAACAGTACAGTATATACAATTTAAAGTAAATTGAATTGAATTGAAGTGCATCTGTCTGTACCTCCAGGCCGAAGTACTTCATCCATTCCTGTATGGCGGGGGGGATTGCAGCCTTGGCCTTCTCCAGGGCCTCCGAGCCCTGCTCGCTGCCCCCCAGCAGACCGGAGTCACAGGCGACATACAGAGCTCCTCCTGCTATGGTCACCTTAGCGGCCAGTCTGGCAAAGAAAGAGCAGGTGGAGCCGGTGATCAGAACGATTCACTCCCCTTCAGAAAAAAAGCATGGCTACACTTCACCACTGTAATAGAGTTAGCAACAGTATGGGTCGATGTTAAATCATTAGCAAACAAAAGAGACAATACCCAAATGATGATGATTACAGAATTCACCGGTGTACCAGCCTCATCACTGATCACTACGGCTTCCACGGCAACAGTAAAGAATAAAGACAGCTGATGCACTGCTCCATGACAGAGGAACCAGCGCAGCATTAGCAGGCTAACGGGCTAGCTGAGCTGCTAGCTGAGCTGCTAGCACCGACTGACAGCGGCAACGACTTTAGGGAAAGCATTAAAAGTACTAACTTCACTACGGGCAAAATCTTTGCCGCCATGATCCAGAGCGGTGTGGTTTCCTTCAGAGAACAGCTGTTCCAGGTACGATACGGGAGAAAAGTGGCGACTGCTGTGGGGTTAGCACTGAAGGGCAAACCCTGCCTGTGTCCCACAAGGTTTGTGTAAATAAAGTTGCTGTTTCAAAGCCCTCAATGGCTGCCGGCATTTCAAAGTCGCAGATTCGTCACCTCTCTGTTTATGCATTTAAATAAATTAAATATAATTATATTATTATTTTTGTTTAGGTACATGGAACAACCGTTAATATTCCAATCAGTGGATCATAGACAAATGTAGGTATATATTTTTGTTCTGTTTTTGCACACCGTTTGCTAGCCTTTTCTTCTTCTTTGAGGTTAAATGGTGGTGGGCTAACAACGATTTTGCGCACTGCCACCGCTGGCCTGGAGAATTTAATATTATCTTTGTCACTTATTTCTCTTGTAAAAATGCCATACTTTATATTAAAGTAATTAAACAAGTGAACATATTAAAGCCCATTTGTATGACCACTCTTTTACTTTTGTGAAGGAATAAAAATGATTGTTTGCTCCAGTTCTGTGACTCAATCTGCCGCAAGACATTTGACCAGTCCCTTCAATATCTCTGCCGACATGATATATGTACTCAACTGTGGGTGAGAAAGCATTTAAACTACGACCTCATAGATACGTAAAACTATATTTACACACCAATAACATCACAGCAGAACAGACTAAAAAGAAGAGACAGCACACATAATCACATAACCCCATAATAATGCATCTCTGTAGCAAGTGCAGACCCCCAGATCTCTTGAGAATGTATAAATAGCTTATATAACATAATAGACAATTACTCCTCAGTTTATATTCCAGAGCGAGAGCCGGGAGTGAAACACAAACAGATAAACATCTGCTATCAGACACTGTCACGTCCTGTTTTTGACATTTTCCGCTGCCATCCGGATAACCTCATTTCTTAAATTTAACACGGAACAGACACAATGTACAAACAAGATTACAAATGACATAACATTTTATAAATATTTGTATGTATTTTGGGTTATTACATCCGATTTTAGAGTAAAGAATGAATGTGTTACTGCTGTCAAACATCAACGTGTGTAAAGGTCAATCCTTACAGCTGTTGATTACATCAATGTGCCACAGGCATGTATTGGTGACCTGAATCAGCCTCTGTTAGACAGGACGTAAGAGGGACACGCCCCCTCACCGCGCACCCAGAGTAATGGATGACTGAGTTACATAAATGGCAGGTTGGCGCTTGTTGTGGGTGCAGACTGTCACAGGAGCTGGATCTGCTGGTGATCCGAGCTCACTAACACATTACTTAACTCTGAAAATGGGAAGCTTCGCTAAAATCCTGCTGGCGAGTACATGCGCTGTTTTCCTCGCTGTGAAGTGGAATGAGCCCACGTTCGACCCAGGTAAAAAAGACGCAGTTGTACAGATTGCAACCTGCAGAGTGGCTCAGTTGGTGAATTGTTGTGTTCTGTCTTGTAAAACTGCGGCAAATAACAGAACGGGCGCACAGCTACTATGTAGATGTCAAGATATATCGTTGCTTTTTCCTATTTTATTTATATCGGTTGAATCAAACGTGTTCCCACTGAAAGGGATGCACTTTGCAAAACTTGTTTGTTTGATCCTTGATTCAGTTTTTCTGTTGGGAAATGGATTATATTGAACATCATGATATTATTTTGAACAAATATTAGATGACTTAGATGATCAAGATCAGGATTTAGATTTCAGGCAGAAACCCGTATTGTATAAATAACAAATATATGTAAACACCTTTTTATTTGACTTCCTGTGTTTAGGAAACATATCAGGCACAGGCCGTTAACGCTGCCTACCTGGTAGGTGAAATAGAAAATGGAAAGAAGTGTAGCCTGGTGTGTGGCCTTCTCTCGTCTTCTGATTTCTGTCAGTTCTCTCGAGTTCCTGGTGTCCATCAAGTTTGGATGCAAACTTTATCAGCCTCTGCAGGCTCTGTGGACCATGGTGGAATGCCATGCCCACTGCTCTGCTCTGAACAAAATATCTGCGTACGACAGGGAGGTCTGTGAAAGCTGAATGTTACTGACAGGAAGCCCAAACAGTGAGGTTTTTGTGATGATCAGACATGCTTTCCGCTTGTGACTGAGACATTAGAGAGAGATAGAGAGATGGCTGTGTGTATCCTCAGTGAAGGCCATGTGCTTTACATCAGTAATTTAATTATATGATTTGATTCAAGAGGACAGCAGCAACACCCTATAAAACCTTTGCAACCACACCCGACACTGCATCTTATTAATTGATTTGAGTACATTTCACAAATATAAATACAAATGCGCTCTCCTGGAGGGGCAGTTTTCTAAGGGTCTGTTATTTCCCTCCATATATTTGAAGCAGCAGACGAACAGATGAAGCACCAGAAGGAATTGGAGCTTCTTGGCCATAAAAAGAATGCCGTGTTCAGTTAATAAATAAACACATAGCTCCCTATTTTATTACCACAAATAAAAAAGTGTGTTGAGGACTGTCACCCCAAAGGTTATGTACACTAAGTTTATTGATCAGAAGCTTGGGCGTGAATGTCCTTGAAGCTGTGACAAGGTAATGACTATACATGTTTATCTTGATTGGGTAAAGATACAGTGTGCTGCCTGATTAGAGGCAAAATGGAGATAACAATTATAGCTTGAAGAGCGCACAGATAGCCTTCTACGGAGCAGATTTGTTCATCAATCATTTCCTGGGAAAATGCCCTATTTCACAAAGTAAGGCTGGAAAGGAATCCTGGATCTGTCCTCTGCCTTGGATCTGCACTTTTGTCCAGTTCAATCTACTTTACAAACAAAGAGACTAACCAACCAACGAAAAGACAGAGGTGACAACATACTACTGGCACAGAGGCCAGCCGTGTATTATTAAACATCTGTGTTTGTGATGTACCAAGTGAAGTGTATGAATTTGTTTCAGAATCCCTCCGAGGGGCTAGGGTGTTGGTGACCGGGGCCAGTACAGGCATCGGTGAACAAGTAGCGTATCACTACGCCCGCCTGGGAGCCCGGGTTGTTATTACAGCGAGAAGGGAGAAGGTATTACAGCAGGTCAGTGAACTTGACAACATGAATTGGTCAGAAACTCTGTTCATTCTTTGCATCCATCCACAGTATGTCTCAGGTACAGTCATACAGGTACGTGTGCATGACTGATGAGTGGCTTATGCCACGTCTGACCAGGGACGGGTATGTCTTTACACCAAGGCCTGCGGCAATATGATAACTGCAGAAAATATCATAGTGACTGTGGGACAGTTTGTTGGGACCTCCGCTAAGGCCTGAAAAACTCATCAAGCCACTATCACTCCTCTGTTAATGCCTGGTTTCATCAAGATCCATGAATCTTTCCCCGGAGATTCAGTGAAAGCAAAGCAAGTCTTATCTCCCAGTGTTTAACAATGTGGTCCCTTTAAACACAACCTCCTCCTCCTCCTCCTCACTGATCCCTGCTCAGCCACATTGCCTTTCAGACTCTGATCTGGGCAGCTTGCCTCCACCACCTCAGCCTCCACCTTTTAGCACTGCGTCCAAACATGTTTGTGGCAAATGAGATTCATCTTGAACAGAATGTATCTTGCCTCGGGTGATTGCACGTGTTCCCTGATTTATTTTAGCATGCTGCGTGGCTAATCCAAAGAATGAAGCAATTCGCACCAAGCATAGCTGAATTCCCATTAGTGTAATACATGGTTAAATCAATACGTGGCTGTGACTAAACTGCTATTTCTATTTAGAAAGTAAGTGCTCCACACTTTTTTTTTTTTTTAGGAAATATTTTGTATTACATTCTCCTCAGCAAGTTTAACAAGGCCACAGGTCAAGCACAGTCCTCAGCCTGGGACCAACTATTAGTGAACCATGGTTGAGTATCCCAATAACATGTGCTGTTTGCTGGACAGGTCAGTTAACCCATCTCCTCCTGATTTTTGCTTACAGGTGGCACAGAACTGCACAAGTCTGGGAGCCCAGGAAGCTCTTTACATCACTGCAGATATGAGCAGCCAGGAGGATCCTGAAAAAGTGGTGGAGTTTGCTCTGGAAAAGCTGGGAGGGTTGGATTATGTGGTTCTGAACCACATTGGCATGAGCCACTTCAAGATGTGGGATGGAGACGTTGACAACTTCAAGTGGCTGATGAAGGTAATGCAGCATTTTAGGTCTGTCAGCGCATACAGTAATGCCAGTGCTCTGATATGTAAACACGCAGTACTATATATGACTGGGTTTGTTTACGTGTGTCTTCATAGGTGAATTTATTCAGCTATGTCCAGATGGCTTCAAGGGCTATGGACACACTTGAGAAAAATAAAGGATCACTGGTGATCATTTCATCACTTTTGGGTGAGTTTGCCTCTACTTTTATTTATTTCCTTATAATAGCATGTGAGGGGTTTAAAGAATAGAGGATGAAATAGTAGTTGACTAATGTATGTAGGAAATTATCCCAACAGTCCCCCAGTGAAATCACATTTAATTTCACTGCATCTGGATTTTGAGATTCATGTCAGTCAGAATCCTCAGAGAAATCAAGACATGTTTAAATAAATTCCACCAAAACTTGGTGGAAGGTCGTTATATGAGGTGAGAAATGTTTGTGTGGCTCCCCATCAGGCAACAGATGGGGGTGCCATATTCAAAAATATGGCACCTTAGCAAACAGCTTTTTGAATGTGTGAAAGCTTCAGCTTGTTCGGCAGAGTCATTAGTACTGTACTTGCTATTCCCTGGCTCAGCTGTCTCTGTGAGTGGCCTCACTTCTGGAAAAAATTAAGAAAGAAGCGTTACATTTGTACATAATTACAGATCAAATCAACATCTGATAACAGTTGACTTCAATAGTTTGTAATGCTTCACAGGCAAAGTGGCAAGTCCTGGTATGGCCCCGTATTCATCAACGAAAGCCGCCTTGAATGGTTTCTTTGGGGCCCTGTACCATGAGCTGTCAGTGAAGAAGAGCAACGTGTCCGTCACAATATGCACACTCGGGTACATCGATACTGCTAACGCCTTGGAGAAAGTCGGGTAAGTCAGATCACATCACTTTTTTTTTTTTTTACGTGTGCCATCCACAGTGGATAAGTGTGGTGGGGTTTTTTCTGTATCCCAGGAATATCACGGATACGCAGGCAGCCCCCGCCACAGACGCAGCCTTGCACATTGTCACTGCAGGAGCCCTGAGGAAGGCAGAGCTCTTCTACCCTTGGAAGACCTACCTTGTGACTCTGACCAAAGACTGGTTCCCTCCCATCACAGATCATATCATGCAGAACACATTCAAGTACAATCCATGAAAAAGCTTGTTCCTACCCGTGTTAAGGTGTGCGTATTGGGGTCTCTGTAGGTGATCGCCTTGTCAATTGGACTAGAAAAGAGAAGAAGATAAAAAGATAAATAAAAGTTTATATTTATATTCAAATATATCGTGTTTTTAATGGAATCTCTCTCCGATGGAATATGCACTGCTCAAAAAAAAAACATCATCACACTACAACACCTGTCAGGGATAGCCAGTCTATGCATTCATGAATCAGTTTCATCTGCTTTGGTGAAAATCAAAGTAACAGTGGGTTCAATGGAGAAAGGAAAACAAGACGACCATGACACAGAATATATTCACATGTAGTGGCCACAGACAGCTGTTTCTCCATCTCCCTCATCACTGATTCTTTAGTTCTGAGGCAGCACCTTCAGGCTGATCGGGTGACACTGGTAGTCCAGCCCCCTCAGAATGGCTCATCTCCCAGCTCAGCACAGGAGAGGAGATACCAGGAGATCAGCTGGGCATGGCTGTAGGAGGACATCGACCCTTTGTGCAAAGAGGAACTAGAGGAGCAGAGTCAGACCTCCAGCAGGTTAAAGGTCTCCAAGCGGGTCCTCCAGTGGGACCTGTGCTCGCCACCCGGCACCATGCAGACCAATCGTTACTTGCCAAAGAACACGAGAAGTGTCAGGTCCGTCCCTGCTGCTCTGGGAGAAGATTCCCCAGGACACCTCCCAGCAGTAACGTTCCGACTAGTGCGCAGTACTGCGTATGTCCACATGAGGACAGTAGTTCTACAGTCATGGAGTGAAATGACCTCCTGAAGCCCACTTCCTGTTGAATGGAGAGCCAAGTCTCAATAGAAGAGCATCATGCATTTTTTTTTGTCTGAAATAATAACGTTTGGTACTTGAAAGAACGTGGTCAGATTTAAGTATTGATTTTTACTTAACGTCTCATCAACATATCGACCCCCTCCCTCCCTGTTCTCCTTCCTGTCCTCACTGTTCTCTGGACTCCAGCCCCATCTCCATTCTTCTCTTACTATAACCATGTTATTAAGTTTAATCTTTCCAAAGCCGCTCACAGCAGGCGTCGCAGGCGTCCTACAGAGCAGGACTTTCTCAGTGAGTTCCTTTGTGTCTTTGTTCATCATCCCCCCCCCGCCCAAAAGGCTCCACAGGCTTCAGTCCATCCTGGTGGTCTCTGCATTGTAATACAGCCTATAGGTTGTGCCCTGCTGACAGAGCACTTTACTCCACTGTATATTACGAGTGAGTTGGCATTGTCAAAATAAGAAGGCAAGACAAAAAAAAGAAGCCTTGCTGAATCGTGTCATTTAAAGCTCAGAAAAACAAAGAAGAGCAATTTCTCCTGCAGAAGAAGAAGTGGCCGTGACTGTGCAGGTTTGCTCTTGAGAGGATCCTGAGAGGATTCTGAGGACGCTGTGGAAAGAAAACCTCTCTCTCCCTTCCTCCTGCTCCTTCTGTCCCTTCTCTGTCGCACACACACACACACTCGCACACTCAGACATACAGGAATGGTCGGGGCCTCCTGAGGAGGAGAGCTTGGCCTGGGAGGACGGCCAGAAACACCTGCAAAAGATTAGTGCTTCTAATGCACAGTCATAAATCTACTCACCCTTCTCCAGCATCTCCAACATGCACCGGCCTCATAGATCTGAAAGGAGCTGAGCAGCATCCAGCTACAACACACATAGAGAATACAGCATACCCTTCATAGAGAGACAGACAGATAGATAGTCCTGTTTTTACAGCCATGGTAAAACGTATTATTTCGTCTCTGTGTGCGTGACAGTAGTAAACTCAAACGACATGTAAAATATGTCCGTAACCTTTTGTCCACGTAGCGCTCGCTGTCCCCACTTTCATATTTACCCACAGTCTTTGCTGACGCAGCAGAACTGTCTTGTTTCAGGCCATAAATAGCTACTTATCCATGGAAATGCTCCTCAATTTACGATTCTTCTCTTGTCCTGCTTCTTTGAGCACAAAGGACACCGTTCCACAAATCTCCCTCTGTCTTCATCCATCAGTTACTCTGAGCACAAGACGACGGCCTTGGGGCACACACACATGCGTTGTGTCGTTCATATTCACTGGCATGTGTGCATTACGCGCACACGTGACATTTATCAACTGGTGGCGAGAGAACGAGTCGCCAGCTGGTGAGAATGGGTCTCCTGGGCCTCCCGTGTGAAGGTGGGAGTGATGGTACTCTGTGATCACACATGCAATCTATCATGTCTGCATGTTGTCATGAGGCTGCAGTGGGACGCGCTCGAGGAGTACGACGGGATTTCACACCCCTCCGCCTTTTGAGGGTGATCCTCATGTACGGTGATGACATTTTGAATGACAGAGACAGACAGAGGAGATGAAAAACACCAGCAACTAATCTACATTCACAAATACCCCAAACACAATCCTTTAAAGGTCCTTTGGTTGAGAACTTTCATAGAAAACAAGACTTTCAGACTGTAAAGGAACTCATGTCGTCAATGATACAGGCCAAACTTTAGGCTACTCCGAGGCTAAAGGCAAATCTGCCGACATTAAGTTTCCTGTGGCATGAATCATATTTAACTCTTGGGAAGACAGAGATTTTTAGACTCATTACCTCCACCCAAGAGGTGGTTTAATTGTGTGTTAAGATAATCCAAAAACTATGGGACGGATTATTAGACCTCTTGGTAGAGGGACGGGATTTGTGCATCAGGGATTCATTTCCATGCCTGTCACACATCAGAAGCACCATCGACCACCACACTCACGCTCCTGGATTTCTAAGCACATGACATCAGGAGGCCGGGAGGAGAGGGTCTGTGGAGTGTCTCACTTGGACTCACGGGCACATGAAAACAGCTGTGAGGGACTGTTGGGCCAAGCTCATGTGCATCGCTGAGTCCTACTAGTGAAACCAACACGTATTCAGGCGATATTTTTAAGAGTGCTGTGGTAACATGCGACACGATGCTGCCACATAAACCAGACAAGTCGTAAGCTACTGTTAACAAACAACAATTGAACAAAATGTTAATCTGCCTTGAATCACACTCTCTGCAATTATTGGCTCTTCAAGTTGAAAGCAGCCATTGATCTGTTGTGTGAGCCAATTAATTTTGAAAATGTGTTGTTGAATGTTAATCCTCCCGAATACCGAGCTTGTGCATGACCTCTGAAAAGTTTTCACAAAACACTGAGCGGTGATAACAAAGGGGGAGAAAGAGAGGGAGGGAGAGAGGGAGGGAGGGAGGGAGAGAGACTGCGCAGGGGAGGGCAGAGGAAAGCTATGGAGCGCTGGTGTGAATAAAAACGGTGGGTGTGAGAGGTGCTGAGGTGGCCCTGCGACCCCTGACCTCCTTCCACCAGGTCCATTCAGAGCTGCACAATGGTTGACACCTGTGTCCTTTCAATACCGGCACTATTATTGTTTACATCAGTCAGCGGGAGAGAGCGGGACAGACAGAAAGAGGCCAGAGGTTCTGTGAAGCAGGGTCCAGCCTCATGCCAGTGCCCCCACCCAGCAACTCTTCTTCTGCTTTCAAATACAGGTGCCTTCCAATCTCTCTCTCTCTCTCTCTCTCTCCTCCCCCTGTCTCTTTGTGTCTGCCCATCTCTCTCTTTAATTACTTTAGATAACTCCAAACACATCGGCGGAAGGCGAGGATCCACAGAGGGGCTGTTTTTACATCCTGCACCTAATGGTCTGACACGGCTCTGTTCCTGCATCGCATAAAAGCGAAGGAGGGGAAGGTTATGAATCTCCTCATGCATTGTTTACAGAAATACACGTTCGACTGTCTTCAGCTACTTTCAAAAGCTGAGGCTTGCTCGTTTGATATTTCGGCACCTGCGGGAAAAGAGGGAAAATAATTGGTGGCTGCAATTTTCCAAAAACAACATCAAAACAGTGAAATACTTCTGGTTTATATGCATGTCTTTATTTTTCCATTCGGCTGCTTGAAGCCTGTCAGTTGCATCTCCTGTGATGAAATATAGAGCGTGACACCCACATTTGTGGGCATCTGCAGCGTTTAATGATGTTCACAGGACAATCCATTCGTTATGTCTTTGTCATTTATCCCTCTCTTGCTGATCGGGCTGGTGGGGCGAGTCACAGGGCGCATGGGTGGCAGGCAGGCTGGGGGTTACATGAATTCTTTTTTTTTTTTTTCACTGGGGGAGAGAAAGCCCAATTAACAAAGGATAAGAAGTGAACCGTAAACACCCTCAACAAGGCCCAACAAACCTACAAGAACAAG
>JAFBJW010000091.1:334691-459056 GCA_016785235.1 Pseudorhombus dupliciocellatus | reverse complement strand
GGGGGGGGGGGGGGGGGGGGGGGGGGGGGGGGGGGGGGGGGTCGTGCAGAGTCAAGGTGAGCGTAGTGAGTCAAGCATGCGCAGCCACCACGGTGTTCGGCCCCGCGCGCAGCAGCGGGCCAGCATGGGGCCTGCTTTTGACAGCAGCTATTACAACAAATAATTGAACAGCAAATGAAGACAAACGATATGATTGCAGCGCGTGTCCCAGCAGTCAATCCGCTATCTAGGTGGTTCCCATTCAGAGCCATTGATCAGCTTTACAACCTAAGTAGCTGGCCAGGAAACTAAATGGTGGCGATCAATACTATTTAACAGATTATTGACTGCTGACTGGTTGCCTGAGATCAAAATAGAGAGGGGGGGGGGGTGAAGAAATAAGCAAATAGAGGGATGAAATGAAAACACATGAAATTGGAATTGGTTCCTTTGCTTCAGTGATGATAAATGGGAAAGAAAAACACTGAGACAGCAGAGAGCGGGGATAAGGGGAGAGGTGTGCGTGCGTGTGTGTGTGTGTGTGTGTGTGTGTGCCTGATCATGTGCATTTAATGAAGAAAGCAAGCAAGAAAGACAGAAGAAGCAAACAACATGGAAATAAAGAAAGCGCTGTTTGTGCACACTGAGTGTCGTCTGAAGGCTTTCACCGGCTCTATCTCTGTGTATCTGTGTGTTCACCCTTTCACACACACCTGAAAACTCTGCACGTGTGCAAAAAAACACAAAATCAGCTCAACAAGTAGAGCCTCACCAGAATCAGCGGTTTCTTTCTGCTCCTCTTTGTTCACTCGATCCTTGATGGAGCTTTCAAGTGGTGCACAAGTTGGCACATAACAACAGCCGCTCGCGCCGCAATTACGCCCTTTTGACTATATGCTCCTTCACATGCACACATTCCAAGTGTGCACATGTGTGACTTGCACACACATGCGCACACTTGGAATTTGTTCATTGAAATGAACGAAAAGGAGACCGTGGAAAGTGCAGGTTGTTTCTCCTCAGACAGACAGACCTTGGTCCACACACACACACACATATAGATACGTGTGTGTGTGTGTGTGTGTGTGTGTGTGTATTGCGTTGGGGTTTGGGATGTGTTTGACAACCTTCAGCGGTCCCAAACCACTGTCGTGTTTAATACACACAGCAGCGTGTTGCCATGGCGACTGGGCCCAGTTATGGGGCCTGACTCATGAGGCTGCATGTTTACATTTATGCATGTTATTTACGTGTGTGTGTGTGTGTGTGTTGTGAGCACCAGTACACCAGTTGCATGTGGATTTTGTTGAACCTCGGAATCAGTTCAACTTTACGATTGTTTCGCCAACTCCCATCTTCTGCATTTCTGGAAATTTACTATAAAACAAAATAGTGTCTGCACTCTGAAATGGCAAAAAGTGGCCAAGCTTCAGTGAATCACTGTGTGCAAATGTGAGTCTGTATCCTTAAATATTGCTGTAGTGGTGTGTGTGTGTGTGTGTGTGTGTGCGTGTGTGTGCTTCCCTTGCCTTTTCTCAGTTCAGCAGAACCTCATTAATTCAGCAGGAATGGAAATCATTTCTGCACGGAGTGCACAGGAGACAGAAAGAGATGGAGAGGAAGACGTGTGGACGGGAGGGGGGAGGGAGAGGAGGGGGCACAATGAATACTCAAATTTCTTCCTTTTTCTTTACTGAAAATCATTAGAGTTTTAGAAATAATTTAATATTCTGGATAAACAGCACAATGAATTTACCATATTACCCTCAAAGGGAATGTGTACTGAGTGTATGTACTGTATATCTAATCCTAATTGTATTTCAGGGTGATTCAGTCACTGGGTTGACAACTCTTGGGAAATAACACATATGTCTAATCTCAGCTTTGATTTACTCAGATTGAGAGGTTAAAACATGTTGTTCTTAGACACAAACAAGCACATTGAGCAAACAACCAAATATAGTAAACGTCCAGATGGATACATTAATAAAAAGGTAATCTTCCTTATGTAGCAGCAGATCAGAGCAAACCCTCCTCCACCCCTCCCTCGGTCCCCTCCTCCTCCGCCACCACACAATATGGAGCAGACGGTAATCTGGCCATGCACTGAAGAGATTACAGCATCCAGCGCAGAAGAGAACAACTCGGTCCAGAACCGAGGGGAAGAAACTCAAACCATCACCCAACCGCTGCCAACCAAGCCGGTCCAACCTTTCAGACGAGACCCCTCTCTCTCTCTCTCTCTCTCTAACCCTCGCGGAGTGACGGCTGGTCGCACACACTCCTTCGGTGAAAGCTGACCTTTTCAGAGTGCGGCGCAGTGTAGTGGATCTCTCTATTCCAAATGTCACTTTTACAAGAAAAGATCTGATGTAATAAAACCAGATCAAGCGGCGCAGACAGGGACACGAGAGGAGTAGCACAGGAAATATGCGAGCACGTCCACAAACACTGTGCGGAGTTTGCATACAGGACAGAAGACGGCGAAACCCAAGCACACTCAAACATGCGGCCAGTTCTGAACCAGATGGGCTTCCCTATTTATACACTGGGCTTCATTTAGAAGAGATATAAATACTTGATCTGGAGGCTCACATCCGACTTGAGGTCGGAAGTTCGCACGTTACAACTGCTACCGAGTACACGATGTGGTTGTTTTTTGTTTTTTTTTTTGATTTTCCGCTCCTCTCAGAAGAATTAACTGTAACCGGCAGCGGGGGCAGCGACTGACCCCACGCTGACCTCAAGTGTTGGTTAATAGCTGCAGCGCTGCCCGCTCAGGGGAAAAACATCAAACAGTCACATACGCAGGAGCACACACAGATATGCTGATATATAAACACAACTATTTATAGCTCTATTGTCTAATGCACAAAAGATAAACTCAGACTGCGACCCTGGTCAGGACAGAGGCACGAACGTTATGTGAAGAGAAGCGAATCACTTTAGAGACTTCAACACAAAACTGTATTTATAATGAAATAATAATAATCCTTATTATTCATCCACACATCATTAGAACAGCGAGCAGGTGGCGCCCGGGAAGCAGATCTTAGCGGGTAAAGGGAGCTTGCTCCTGCACCTGCGACAAGTGCTCTGCCCGGGGCCGCGAACCGGCAACCTACTGGTCTTCCATCCCACGCACTAGACGATGATCTTAGTTAGACGATGATCGTTTTTTTGAAAAAAACTGAAACCAATCGCCATTGCCTTAAGCCTTAGAGCTAGGAACCACTTTAAAGCCACAGCACTTAGCATTCACTTGATTGTCGTTGCTGTTATTAACTCATTACTCCTTCCTACTAGTCAACAGTTTTTAGGAATCTGCAGAGGAATGATATTATTAATGACTGACCTCATTAGACGCACCCTCAGTAAGGTGCAACTTGCACTAGTTGGAGCACAAGCTTAAAGCTCGTCCAGGATAAACATCAGGCTGAAGGCAACGATGTGAGTTTTCCCTCACATTTAAAGGGTGGATCGCACAAGAAACCAAGTGACCAGCCGACGCAGAGCCAGGGCCAGGTGCTCAGAGGAGGGCCCGATCAAGGTGCTCAAATGAAAGGGGAGGACGTTGTGAAGGTGTAACGTGGGAGAGCGCAGAGCTGAAGGAGCCAGGTGTGGCAGCAGTCACAGAGGTAATCAGTGAGCCAATGGGGAGTCATTCCACTCAGAGCGAGCGGGCTGCCAAAGTACCTGGAATAAAAATAATCATTACACTGCATTAAAGTCACTGTCGGTAAATATACCCTGGGCAGCAGTAAAGCACGCTCATTGTGGCCCCCGCCATCGGGACACCTTCACGTACACGAGACTGTGTAAACGTGCGCGCGCGTGCACGTGATAATGACGTTTGGAAAGACGTGTGGCTGTCATGCAAATGATGTGAAAAAGACAGTGTGACTCCCCTGCTGCTTCTGTGCATTCAGCCTGTCATTTTTACAAGAAACAAAGTGTTCTCCAAATATAACTCAACCAACTCAGAGCACAATCATTAACACCCCCCCCCCCAATAACTTAAAGTGTTATTTTAACAAGAGGAACCCCAGCAAAGGCTTGAATTGGATCTCTCTCACACATTTATTCTGCCTCTCAGAATTGCAGCCTTTGGAAAACGGGGATTAAGTCTGCATTTAGGAGAATTTAAATTGCAAATAAGTCTTTGTAATTGTTTTAGTCTTTAATCCTAGCAGGGAGGGCTTCAGTGTAATGCTCAGCTGAAACAGGCGAACATCTCAGGCATTCATCTGAGGAAAGACCGTGTTTGTGTTACCACTCGCTTCAATGGGACCAAATAAGCGGGGTGTCCAATCAGCGCTACGCACACAGGCACGTGCACGCAGGCTTGCTGCTGTGCATGTGGACACAAACGCGTGCACACGCACTTCCACCCCTGGGCTCAATGGTAGCGTGGCCAGTTTATTTTGGTTGAGAGTTTGGGTGCCCAGCTGGTACTTGAGACTGGTGGACTGGCAGAGCTGTACCGCAGACACACACACACACACGTGCGCTATGCCAGGGACGCTGTGCTAGGCTGACACGCTGCCAGCTACAAGCCTAACCAGTGCCGCAAAGACAATCAGGGGCAACTTAAAGAGGACAAGACGACGCGAGTGAGAGAGTGTGTGTGTGTGTGTGTGTGTGTATCTGTGTGAGAGAAAGAGAGTTGAGGATGGGGTTTTCCCCCCCGAGTTTAGACTCTGGCAAAAAGAACAGCCTTAAAAGTGTCAAACACAAAATTCCTATGTGGACCTACACTATGGCGGGCATCAAGCCTGACTTGTAAAAATCCAAGTTTTCTTATGTAACTTCCGCCACAGCTCCAGTGTGAGTTGAACTAATTTACGGACTTGGCGATGAAGAAGGAAATGGCTTCTCAGCTGCCGGAGTTAACCAACGGGAGTGTATGTTTAAAGATAGGTTTCACTCCCTGGGACCGGCCTGACAATCCCTGTAACCATCGTCACAGTTTTAGACCTAATGAGGAGCGGCAGTAATGGAGTGCTGCTCCGAGCCAGGCTCTGGGAGGAGAGAGCAGGGAGCACCGCAGCTGGAAAAGGAGAGGAGCAGCGTCCAGCACCGTGAGGGGAAAAACAAGTCACGGAGCAAAACCGTGAAACACTCTTTCAAGTGTTCCAACCCTTTACCGGGCCGCTCTGCCCTCGCCACCTGAGCGTGGGGCACGGCGTGAGAAAAGCACCGAGTCAGCACAGGTCGCCAGAGGAAAGTTCAAACTGAGTAAACGCAAACACAGCAGAAGGATCATAATTGCAGTAATTTATGCTGCGTTGTGCAGGACAGGGTCTTTTTTTACACCACAGATAAACGGATAAGTGGATGTGGTTTGGGAGTCACAGGGGAACTTCAAAGATGGTGAGAGAGAGTGTTTGGTGTGTGTGTGTGTGTGTGTGTGAGTCCAGTCAGGAGACATAAGCCTGGCAGAAGAAAGCCCACAGACAACAGACATAAACACCTCCGGCAGGGAAGCTCGCCCTCGAACTTCTAACTCCTGGACAAACTGCTCCCTTCAGTCCTCCACAGTAAACCCAGTTACAGGCAAACAAGTGATAAATGTTGTTTTTGTTTATTTATTTTTGTATTTAAATATAAATTATTGAACCATAATTTCGCCCAAAACGATTCAGATCAAATAGGACTAGCAGCTTTCTCACAGTTCACACTGAGGGAGACGAACCGATGCCCTGAGGAGATGCCACTATTTCCCAGAATGTAGAATTCATTTAAGGCATTGGGTTAAATTTCATGGATGATGATGTTGCAAAGGAGATGCCATTCATGGGTAACTGGGTTAGGGAAATTAAATGGAACTGGTTAGGAAATCTGCATGCAACGAGGGGAAGGGAACGCTGCTGGGTTTGGCTTCTTCAAATTTCTGGCATTTTCCCTGCTCCGGTGAGCAGGATGTAGCCACAGAGCTAGAACCAAAACTCAGATAAACTCTGAAGAACGCAGACTACAAAACAAGTCCCCAGCGTCTTCAGACACCTCTTTCTTCCTGCACACCAACACATCTCCCTCCCTCCCTCCTTCCTTCTTCAACTCCCTCTTGCTTCCCGTTTCCCCCCTTTCCTTCTTCCCGCTGTCACTCGTCTTTCTGACTCTGTCCCCAGTTTGTTGTCTCCATCTGTCCGTCTACATGTCTGTCTCTGTCAGACACAGATCCAGGAGCCTGTGCTCCGCGTGAGATCTGATGCTAAAACCACAGCACAGTTTAGGCTTGTCCAGGATGAACCTGCGAGGACAGGAATCATAAACAATATTTGATCCTCTCGCTTCTGTCACTTCCAGACCTCCAGACACACACACACACACAGCTTGAGGGCAGCACTTTAAGGCTTTGTTGCTTCCCTCAGATACAGGAAAGGTATACACAGACAGAGGAGCCTACTGGCCTTTTTCATTTAGAATGCAACAACAGTAAACAAGCGGCACACAAAGACAGCGTCCTCTCGCTCGACGCCCATCTGCCTGCAGTCTGCACTCCACGCGCCGTTTGATATTAAAAGACGACACGGGCGCAAACGGAGGTGGTGGTGGGAGGACAGAAAGATGGGAAGACAGATAGAGACGGACAGAAATGGAGATGCAAAATGTTTAGGCACGCCATTTCTGTGTGTGTGTGTGTGTAGGCCAGACAAATCTGTATGAAGAAGATATCGCTGTGCCAACGCCAACTCCATTCCCCAGCTCTGCTCTCTCGCACTCTCCCTCTCTCTTTCTCACCTCATCCCTCCATCCATACCTACTCTGCCTATTTTATGGATGTTATTATTATTCCTGCATGTCGTCATGTCGCCCCCGCTTTTCTCCTTCCCCCGAGCAAGAGAGCGGGCACCGCTGGCACCCAGCCAGATTACCCAATCAATCTCCTCTAGAGAGAGGTGGGAGGGGGAGGGATGGGGCGGGAGGAGGAGGGAGGGTGGAGCAGGAGCGTGGAAAGGAGGGGAGGAGAGGAAAGAAAGAGCGGGGGGGGGGGGGGGGGGGGGGGGGGGGGGGGGGGGTGAAAAAGACCTGAGAGGAATTGAAGCAGGAGAAACTGTGCAGGATGAGTAAATTCAGTCTCTGCAAAAATACATTTTAAAAAAAAGGACAGAGACAAAGACGATGCTGAGGGGGACGGACGGCTCCGGCAGACGTGCGGCCTTAAATTAGACGAGCGAGCACCTGGTGTGGCCGCGCGGAGAGTTGCACAGAATGGAAAACGTACAGGAAATCACACACAAGGGCCCAGACAAAGGCTCGGCCATCAGCGGCTGTTTGCAGAGCGCGGCTCCTCCCCTCGTGCCACCTGTTACTGCGGCCCAGCCGAACAAATGTTTAACCCTCTCAGAGAATCCCCGGGGCAACAGCCAACAGTGCACCTCTGTCCATCTATGGTCGGTGCACTGCATGCTGGGAGCCCACCGGATTAAAGCTGCAAAACTCATTTCCATCGCATGTTTAAGTGGGTTAATGGATTCGCAGCTCAAACAATTAGACCAAAATCTAATTAGCATCTGTTTTGATAATCGATTAATTATTTGAGTCATTCATCAAGCAGAGGTGACAGACGCTGATGCAGCTTCTCTAATGTGAGGATCCCGTTCATTTTGTTACTGTTTGGAATAACAGGGCATAAATTTCAGAAAAACATCCGTTTGGTTTTTTCTGTTTCTTAATGTGCGTGTAATTTCCAGATGAGGTGCGACGTGCTTTAGAAAATGTCAGATGCCCGCATTTGACTCCTCCTCCATCTCAGCCACTGTCGCGCCCGGAGCTGAGGGGAGTCGGTGAAGCACTGCGATGAATGACGCACTTGTGTCACTAAATCTGTGACGCTCCGCAGGCGGTGAACCCGGGCTGGCATGAATCGCAGATGTTCAGGGTTGCGACCTCTGACTGGGACGAAGCAAAACGTCTGCGACAACAAGGCAGGAGTGTATCACTTCGTGGAAGACTGTGCGTCTGTGATTGCAGGGGGGATTGTGTGTGTGTGTGTGTGTGTGTGTGTGTATTTAATATGTACTCTCTCCTCATCAAAGTCCTTTAATCATTCATATTGACAAGATAAATATGAGCCGCGCTTTTCAAGTCAAACACGTTCCCGAAACAAAGTGCTCTTTTGAGTAACGTCCAAATTCTGGAAGAAAAGACGACTACAAAATGCACAGATCGCAGATCTAAGGAAGTAAACCGATGTGAAGAAGAAGAAGAAGAAGAACAGAAACACAAGTGAGACAATTAAGACGACAAGAGAGGCAACTCCAGTGACTGTACAGAGGTACGACACTTCAGGCTGTTCCAGCTCTGGATGATACAGTATCATCGCGCTCTCTGGGAGCGAGCTGCTCATTTGCATACGAGTGTGGGTGTGCGACGTGCGCATAAAATGTGTCGGCATGTGCACATTTTTTTAATTCATGGCCACGATAGGAGATTCACCATCCAGGGGTGAAGCCAACCAGCGACGCAGCCAGTCAGAGACCTCCGCTTCTGGGAGTCTGGCCAGGGCTCCAATCCCACCACATTCCCCCGGATTAGCTGTCAACCGGTCCCCAGATCTGAGGATTAGCACATTATATTCCATTATCTTCCCCAAACTGGAGAGTCCACAAAGTCTACATCATCGCTCTCCAACAGGGCCAGTAGGACAGCGCTGAGTAAGAGCTGCCTTCAATCTGGGCCAAACTGAGCCAAACTGAGCCAAGCCAAACCAAATCTGTAACTAAGACTCCATTCTGGCTCTAGGTTGCCTAGCAACCCAATTACTTCCAGGAAACAAATACGCAAAGTGTTTTCCTTTAAAATGTATTTCGCTGCAGCGGGACGATATTTTCCCACAATAATCTGACGGCTCAGACACGAGAGGTAAACTATGAATTATGTAAAAAATAAAATAAGAATAATAAAGTGTAAACAAAGGAATTTGCAGATTCTACTTTTGCTATTCCTGCTGAGCAAAACGAAGAGAGGAGTGTGTGTGTGTGTGTGTGTGTGACTCCTGGGAGCCGTGTTGTTTTTCACTCTGTGATCCGAGGAGACTCGGGGGAATGAAGGAGCCGTTATCAGCGAGGGGCCGTGATAGAGACTTGATCAGGCCGTCGGTCTGCGGGGACCGAGGAGCCACAGTTAATCAGAGGCAGACAGACCCCTCATCACCCGGGGGATTCACACGCTTTGACCCTGACACTCTCTCCTTCTACTGTCACACACACACACACACACAGTCGCAGCAGCACATGTGCTCACACACACCTAGTCTTGCATTTGACTTGGTCTCAGTCCCGGCCACACCCTCTCTGCACGCACACACATCACGGTATTGACTCTGGCTTAGGGTTGAACCTGGAGTTCCAGCATTTATAATCACTAACAGACCAAATCAAAGAGAGAACATGTTATACTGTTCTTTATAGAGTAGCCAAACGCTGTTTAGAGGGACTTCATTTGAAATTCTAGTGGAAATCCCAAATTTTCCAAAAAGAGAGCATCAGAGTGTGAATCGTCTAAAAACTATGCAGCAGACATCTGGGATATCTGAAGTGTTTCATTTGAATATTTGACTCTGTGTCAGAACTAAAAAAGAATTAAAAGAAGGGGATTTTTAATCTGAAAACAAGGGAGTCAAAAGCGAAAGTCAACGTTTCGAATGTCGAATGTTTCTCTTATGAGTCGACAGCAAATCGGCCCTCACGTCTGACGGCCCGCTCTCTGAACTCGAGTGCAAACAGAGGTCAAACTGCGCTTTCTAAATCATTCAACTCAAACAAAGTTATGGGTTTGTGAAAAAATAAAACATAAAAACGACATAGCCTCCCATTACCAGCGCACTTCAAATATCGCACTGCAATTCAAGTTCATTTTATTAACACCCTCCATGGTCAGAATTAGTGGCCCCGACCGATTTACGTTGCCACAGGCTGAAACATATGGACTTTTAAAGCGCGACTTCAACGGTGGCACGAGTTTGAAAGTGGAAAAAGCCTCGCACGGCCGTACATTGACCAGGCCTGTCAGAGCGGAGCTGTTAAAGAGCTGACACGCAGGTATCCAGCTGGCCTACCTCTGGAGAAAGGTGTAGGAAATTATATGGCATTTAGATTAATTAGACACAGTTGTCAGATTTAATTAACTACTAGGTTTAATTAACCATGTAATTAATCTTATGGTTGTCCAACACACACACACACACACAGAGGGAGGCACTGAACACACGCAGCAACACGTGCCCACACACACACACAGTACATGCACAACAAATGTAATCTGTTCAACTGACAAGTGCTCACACTTTTGCTGTCAAACCTCATAAGAGGGTTCAACTGAATGGGCGAGTGGCTACGGGCCGAAACAGCCTGAATGAGATGGTAAGAATAGCGACTTTAATCTATTTCAGCTTTTGCTCCTGCGCAGGTGGAACCATCATCTGGAGGCTGGTCAACATCCTCACCTGGGTCACTGGGCCTGGTGTCCAAGTAGCCTTCATTTAAATATCACTGCAATGCTGCAACGGATTCCAAACCGACCTTAAGAGCTCAAACGTAAATTGACCACAGGACCCTGCATCGGTTCCATCCTCCATTGCTGCAGACGACATCCACAACGACCAGCCTCCGAACACAACGTGGATGATCTAGCGTTGCTGACCCTGTTGTCGTTTCTTACCACTGCTATGCATTTAAATCCTATATTTTACAAAGATACTGCCGGAATGATTCAATAGGTGAATTAAACAATGAAATACACACACACAGTATTCAACACGGTGATGGATAGAAATCAATTTTAAAACATATTGAAGGTAAAGTCTGTGAGGGGGCATGTCCACATCAATACGACCATTTGCAATAATGAAAACCAACAAAGACTCAATTCTCACACATCAGCCAACTCTTCCACAATGTGTGTGTGTGTGTGGTTACTGATCGACTTCAGCTCTTCAGAAGATGAGAGGGTCAAGGGGGCTGCAGACCATTACCTTTCATCACCCCATCCAGCCCCTGCAGCCACAACCAGCAAAGCTTGTCCCTCTCCATAAGCGTCCTTTGTGTGTGTGTGTGTGTGTGTGTGTGTGTTAATGTGCTCAAGTTATCAGCCAGCTGCTTTATGTGCTTTGACCTTTACAGAAACACTGAGTGGACCAATAAATAGACAGCCTGCACCGCAACCTTTCACCCCGCCCTGACAGTTTGGCTGAGGGGTCAGGGGGTCAGCGTTTGAGGAAGTGCAGCCAGCAGCTGAGCTGAGAGACGCAAGCGAGACGGACCGTGTGAAACGAGGAAGAACGGGATGAAGACCTCTGTCTGGCGTTTAAAGTTTAAACACGGAAGCCAACGGACTTCGACATAAAATATAGAGCTGGTGGTCATAGATGCTGCATTTTTAAAAGCAGGCTATTTCAGATGTCTACCTCAGAGACCGTCCCACCTCCACCAGAGGCTGCAGCAGACACGCAGACAGTAAGGAGCATGTCTCAACACGAACCAGCAGCATTATCGCAGACAGAAGCGTCCCACACAGTCTTGATGCGCTCACATACGCTTGTAACCACGTGTTCAAGTGCGTGTGTGTATTTGTGTCCCTCACAGAGGGTTGGTTAAGTTCACTCACATAGTCATGGAAAGCCTTGGCCTCGCTGGAATGTTCACATGTCTCCCTCCGGTCCGGGGCGGCGCAGTACAGATCCCAGAATACACTGTGCACACAGGACAACAGGGCGACAGTGGTTAGACACACACATCACCTGGTTCTTGTGTTTCGGTTGTGGACAAATGTCTGATGGAGACAAGTGTGAGTGTGAGCAAATCTGCACAGCCAGCTGAACTTATGAACTTATGTTCCTTGAACAAACAACATTTAGAGGGTTTTCTCATTATTCACATGGAGAGCGTTTGTGAATGATGACGATAAGAATCATATCGTGAATAATGACGCAGTGAGGGGCCTGTGCCAGGTTCATTCCTCAGCTGAATTTATCAAGTCACAAGTACAAACGTGACAGCTGAGGTTAATGGCATCTTAACATAAGCAGACAGACAATAACTTTACTTTACAAGTTTGGAAATAAGTTTTGTAATAAATGTTTTTGATGTAAGACCAAGCATGACACTTTTTACTCCATAAAAAACATCAGTGGCAAAATTATTATATAAGTTGGGAACAATCTGATCTAAAAACACAAACACAAGACCTGCAATTCATAGTTGTTCATTGTTCTTCATATAACTGTCCATCTAACAATTTTGAGACTCCAGTCTAATCTAACTGGTGTACAGTAAACAAATATAAACAAAAATAAACAGAAGGCCAAGATGGGACTCCCAGAACCTTGTTGTCATGTTTTTTGGAACACATATTGTCCATAAATCCCCCTTTTATTTTCACTATTAAACACAATCTAGGGCCAAACCATCATTGTATTATATTTGATTTTGATATCATTATTTTGCACATTGAATTTTTTACACCGACTTTTGAAAATTAATTTTCTTGAAGACAAATCTTTTCTTTCTTCTTGATTTTAAACTCATCTATGAAGTACTACACCAAGTTGAATTACACTGAGTAATACTCACTGTATTACTGTGTTTCACAGAGCAGTTGAAAACCACACTCCACTGCTCAGTCCAGCCTGAAGCCTGGAGCTCGGGAGGGAACCGTTCCCAAATGTTCCTCTCAGCCTGCCCTGTGACCTGCAGCTTATTGACCAATCAGCTGTGATTACGTTACTTACTGCCCAATCAGCCATACTCATATTGGTTAATTAGACCAATCCCCACTCCTCCAGGGCAGCGAGGGCCACTAGGTCCCACTCCAAAGAGGCCCTTAATTACTGTACTGAAATGAAGTACCTGGTAAGCCAGAGCACATTAAGGACTTCTCCTTCTTGGAGAATATTGATTTCATGGGCAGCATACTCAAAAAAAAAAAAAAAACGCACACTGCTGAATTGACGAGGGGAAATTCTCGCTGCCGTTTAAAGGTGCGAATAAACGGTTACATCCACTCTTTGTGCTGATGCTGGGAGCAGCCGTGACACTGGATGTGACAGACTGCGAAATGGAGCAGAAAATATTAGCTGATTGCCCAGAACTGTCAGAGAAGGACTCCGTAGCCCCCCTGTCATTTCCCCATCACAAAAAAACTGTTTGATTTCACGGTGTAATGTTATTATCTCCTAAACACGGTTATCATAAAACACTGGTGATCGCTGGTTTACTCTCTGCCTTTCTGATCGTTGTTATTTGAGGCCATCACGGAAACAAGGGTGTGACAATAAATGTCCCAAAAATAAAAAGAACAATAAATCGCAGCCCAGCAGCTCACGGAACCGGCCTCTCTCAGCACAGCGGCTCAAACAGAAATGTGTTATTAAAGTGTTTAAAGATTAAAAGACAGAGTTGGTGCCCTGAGGCCTCGACGGGAGCCCTGGGGTCCCCTCCAGACAAGGAGGGCAAAGATGGCGCACAAAACATATGGTGGGTGTGTGTGTGTGTGTGTGTGCGTTTTGTGCTGCCCTTCTGTCACTTGACAATAAAGCCCGTGTACATTATCATATTTATCGGCCGGTGCTAAAGAGATTGCCGCTCCGTCAGAGGAGTGGCGGCGGCGGTGAGAAGGGGCAACCATCGCAAATCCAATCAGCTCTCGGGGAAATGAAACGGGACGCGGGTTACAGTTTGTTACGAAAACACACAACTAGGTAGCGCAGGAGCAAGGTGATCTAACATCTCCTGGCCCCCGTGCATCTCAAATATATTGCGATTTGAACAGCTGACCTGCGTCTGTCGGAGCCACCGAGGGAAATCTCATTCTGCATAATCTGAGGCAGCATCGCTGGTGGGCGGGGCCAAAGGCTTTCATTATTGCGATAGTATTTTAGGTGCATGACATAGGACATAGCATGTTTCTGCATGGAGTTAGAATGTGACGGAGAGGAAATGAGACAGGCCGTCAGGTGTGAACCGGTGAGGGAGCAAAATTTAATTCGTCTCTCGAATGAAACACAGACGCTTGAGTGATCAGATCAGGTCGGAACACGGACGCTTTCGAAACGCATCCTGAGATCAGATCACTCACACCGGGGCTGGACAAACGTGCCCACTCGGAACGCAAATAAATGGCGGCTGTGATTCACAGTTGAACACAACACAAAGTCCAAAACACAGCAGGAAAATCAGAAGTGCTCCACAACTCAAATGCATTCAAGTCTTTTCCACGTTGGTCATTTCCACTGGTGCTTTGTTCGCTTCCCTCCTCTGCTGTGATGCATGTGGGCCTCCCACTCAGCTGACGTCCTCTGACCTGCTACAGCTCCATTATGAATGAAATGTGTTTTTACACTTCTAAGTGACAACGCTTGATTCGTCAACACCGAGCACCATGTGATGGTTCTCAAATGTGTAAAACCTTTCTGCATGTAGCTCATTGATTCATTCAGCCCCTCCTGACTCTGAGGGCCTCATTTATCTCTCGTTCAAGCCGACACGACACAGGGACGCAGTCATTGGACAGAAATGTGGAACTGAGTAAAAACAGAACGGAAATGGTGGCCCTGTTTATTTGTGTATAGAGCTGGGAAGTGATAGCCAATCACAAGTGACCACGCAGGTACGAACAGATTAAACACTGACTGCTTGTGGTTGGATGCATCAGGGTGGAGGCTGACTCCATTTTTCAAATTTAATATTCAGCGTCTGGGTGAAATAAATATCTGCTCTATTGTCATTATATGTATTGTTCATCCAAATCTGGACGTGACCATTGTCAGAGCAGGTCTGACAGTCCCGCCCACTATCAGAGGGAGAGCCTGTGACAGGTTGTTGTCGCTTCCTTTTCAGACTAATCTTCAGAAAAGATCTGGGAAGTCAACAAACGCGGTTAATTAGCAGCAGCAATCTGCGGGAAATCTTGTTCTATGCACACAGTAAATTTTCTATCCAATTATCTAATCGTTTCCATCTAATCTCCTCATCATAGGAAGCTCTTTATGGTATTATGTGGAGTAACTGGTGGTATTTGAGCCACACACGTCCATAAAGAGGGAAACTTTTAAATGCTCTTACTTTGAGTGGTCACAGGAGGGATTTAAATCGCCGCTTCGAGTCATGCAAAGTATTTTTTATTCATTCAAATGAAGAAAAATGCTTAAAAAAAAAAAAAACATGAGCGTGCATTGTCAGCACACACACATGCACTTTGTATCCAGAACAGAGGAGGGAAGGATTAGCGTCCAGCCGTCCAGAAGAAGACAATTACTAAATTTAAATGTCATCACGATAATTATTTGCAATTAACTGTGGTCTGACAAAGCCAGTGGTGACAATGTGCCTTTCCATTATAATACGGAGAGTAAACAAAGACACAGAAAAGACAGGCTGCTGATGGCAGGTCTAAGCGATAATCCTGCACGTGTCTGGTCGTACATCAAGCAGCCCCTAAGTCGGTCAGAAGAGAGAATAAATAGAAATTAAGACAGATATGGAGACTAACGCAGATAAGGATGGGGCTGGCCAAGCATCAGCGAAAGAACCAGAGTTTGAAAAATAAAGTTACCGAGAGCCCGCCATGTTGTCTTCCCCCGTCTTATCAGAACAGACTCTCCTTAATGGGACAAAATGCTGCAATCACAGAGCGGAGGCGGAGAAGCACAACCCTTCCAGTTGTCTTTATTACCTTGACTCAAGTAGCAGCTATTCTCCTGGTAGCAGCGGTGCGTTCAGCGCGCAGGAGGAGACAACAACATCCCTGTGCCATGTAAATCAGGAACTCTCCCTTTGGACTGTGGCTAATAAATACAGCAGCTGTCATTGGGAGAAGATGAATGGCTTAACAAACACAAACGGAAGTTGTGCTGTGTGTACAGGTGCGCGTGTTGCTGCTCTCAGGTAGGCTGCACATGAGAGACTTTCTGGACGGCCAGGAAGTGGGAGAGGGAAATTAATGCCCTGGTAGGTAGGGCTGGAATCTTAACGCCTTGTTTTATACGACAAAAAAAAAAAAAAAAACTGCATCATCCTCTCTTGGCTCATGCCTGACCAGAAACACAGCAGCTGAGTTTCTCTCAGGGTGTCATCTCCCTGGGTTCGCAGGCATCAGAGAGAAATCGCTCGTTGAACTCTGTGTCTGCAAACGAAACCTGTAATCACATCAACAGCTCTAACTTGAAAAGATTTGGATGTGAAACTACACAGCCAAGAACAGTGATTTCAACAAGCCTGATTGATTCATCCTAAATTCGACCACTCACTGCTGTTTGGTGTCTGCAATTTCAGAAAGTACCTGATGTCTGCATTACCTGGTGTACGCCTCAACTTTTTGGTTAAACTGGGAACATTTCATCCACTACCTTTGGGTTTCGTTTCGCAAATAGTGGAGGAATGAAAAGGTTTAAAGGGCTAGTTCACCCAAAAGTCTGTTTACCCCCGAGACTCCTAAAGTGTCCACCCACCCTTCCATCAGCACAGAGGCGAGTGGATAATGAATTTATTTTTGGGTGAACTATCCCTTTAATGTGGTTCCTGTCATCACCGCATACATTCCATGTGTTGATACTTGACATTGGCTGGTTGGGGCACCTGACAGCAACATGTCATCAATTCAGCTGTTGTAGTGTCTTTCTAGAAAATAAAAATTAAAAAATGAAACTGGTTCATTTCCTTTTCTTCTCGCCACGGTGTTTCCATCATGGTGTCACTACCAGTGCCACAAACTTCAGTGCTCAACACAAGTCAGTGTTTAAACATTATATAATCTGAAATGAAGATTGCTCAGAATGTGAATTATGGTCTGTTGACGTGCACCCTTTAATTACATTATTAAATGTAACAACACAAACCAGGTACAGACCGTGTGTAGCTCCAGAAACCAGCAGAATGGCTGTATGGGTATTAATGTTGGGGTGTATTTATATGCAGTGTTGTTGACACTGTACTCCCTCTCACCAAGTGGGAAATATCATCGCTGTCAGAAATCCCCGACGTCTCTGGCTGTGATTTACAATTAGGAGGCTGATGTGAATGTTTTTTCCTCCTCGGCCTCTCGTATTTATGATCCGAACGATGCGACATGAAGAACGAGGGGAAATTAGACGAGCAGAGGAGAAGAGAAGGAGAAGGGTGGAGAGGAGTCGGATGCCTGTGTTTACAAAGAGCAGCCCAGACATTTAGGAGCAAGAGGACGGCTGCACTCTCGCTGTTTTCTTTCCCCCCCTCACAAACAAGAATTTCAGCCAGAGGCTATCACACAGAGGAGGATCCCTCCACATGCTGTTGTTGTGCCTTAATGTTTTCCTGTAGCGGGGGCGGGGCCGCCCAGGATTCATCGGCCATCCAGTGGAAACTGGTTAAGGCAATCGATTTTTGGGATAAGGAGCCAACTAGCAGCAGCCAATAGAGAGGGAGCTAATGACACAATCAACACCTGCAGTCCTCGCTGAGCCTTTTCTTTATCCTTCCACCCATAACAACAGATGTGGATGAGTGACCCCCACCACCAGCCTGACTCCCCCTCCCCCTTTACAGCCGCCGTCTTGTTCTGGAGACCCCCACCCACCACCACCACCGGCCAACGGCGTCCTGCAGGAAGCAGCCGCAGAGGCAGAGACAGGAGGGCAGGAGAAAAGGAGTGAGGTGCTGAGGAGGGGACAACAGTGGCGGGGCTGGGGTGGGGGGGGGGGCGTGGAGGGGTCTTGGTCTTACGGGGGGGGGGGGGGGGGGGGGGGGGGGGCGTGGAGGGGTCTTGGTCTTACATTTAGGCTGTTTAACACAAAAGAAAGCTGGAATGCAAAGAGTTAATCCGTTCGGGGGTCTCACTCTTCCGCAAACAAAGGGACAGGCCTCCAGACAAAGGTTGAGGGAGGGGGGAGTGAAAAGGGTGAGGGACAAGGGAGGTTGGTGGCTTTCCTACCATCTGGAGCTTTTGTTTTGGGGGGAGGCTTGAGGTTGAAAGGGGGGTGTGGCGGTGGGGGTGGGTCGCTGGGTGGCATCGGGGTGGACGGAGGGCCGCTCCTCCCAGCCGACCCCCCGACCCCCGCCCCCCCCCCCCCCCCCCCCCCCCCCCCCCCCCCCCCCCCCCCCCCCAGTGAGTATTCCAGTCCACGTGCTGCGTGGGCCCAGACAGACGCCCCTCAGCTAGGTCATACTACACTGGAGCCCTGCTCTGCTCGGTCTGGCTAATCATCAGCCTACTCTCCAACTGACACACACACACACACACACACACACGTACGCGTACAAGGTCATCTCCCACTCTCTGCTGAAATACTGTACATCAATAGTCAGAAGACACACTACGAGCGAGAATGGTTTCCCTTTCAATTTCAAACACACCCTCTATCCATCTCTCTCACTCTCTCTCTGTCTCTCACACACTCTCCACAAGGTTTTTTTAGGCAGGAGATGAGGGCAAACTTACACGCCGCTGTATGTTTGTGTATGTCATTCTGTCAGTATTACTGGTAGCTGTCCAATTGAGAGCTGTCGGGTTGAGAGGAGCCAGGCTCTTAAAGGACCATTATGAACTGTGTCAACAGGCTGTACAATTACGACACATGCTGAGGCCACAGAGGATGAATGAGCGAAGCCGCATGTCCGGGTTTATTCCACGAGGCCAGCCAGGGGGTTTTGCGGATGAGGGGGATAGCGTGAATGACAAACAAAGCGGGCCCTGTCAAACCTCTTATCCTGGCTCTCGTTGCCTCTCATGCTTTTGCTTTGCTAAGGATTCAGCGTCTCAGCCTCCCTGTCTGTCTCTTTGTCTCCATCCTTCCCAGCTGCCCAGCTTTCTCCTTCTCGCCTGCCCGCTCCCCTCTCTTTGACTTCCAGTTGGATTTTCTAGTTCTTGGCCTGACAACAAGAAAAAAAGGGGGAATCCTGCATTTGGGTGTTCCCCTTCCCTCCTTATTCACACATGGAGAAAAACAGTGTATGCGTGAGGCAATGAGCCCACTGACGTCATTCTTCCAGCAGGACTGAAAACACTGCTTTGTGTTTGTGTCTCAGGATAACAGAACTGATTTGAATGTAGATGCTGAAGGAAAAGACGGACAGCCCAGATCAGAGTCTGGTTCTGTTTTTACAAAATAAATAAACACAAACTGCAATTAAGTTAACATAAAAGCTTCAGTCTCACATGAAACACAAAATATCTTTAGATTTAATGTGGCTTACACTTTGAGAGTGTCACTATCTCTGATGTCCATCGCAAATACTAATCCCCTGAAATCCTCTTAGAAATCATCTGGAGGAGACACTTATTTCTCCTGAAGGTTTGAGTCTTCAGGTTTTAACTGAGGTTGTCTCATGATGGGTGTCCGTGCAACCATGGGCACAGGGCAGACAGGAATTGGTAGTAAGTGACTGTATGAAAGTGATGACTGCTACCCCTCCAAAACGAACACTTACATGCACTCCTTCTCTTACTGGCCCAGCAAAGAGTTGGCGTCTGCTAAGCACCGGTTTTAGCACCTGGAGCCAGTTCTTTGTTGGAAAGACCCACAGAAAGAACCAGTTCCAAACCAGGCACTAGCCCGGAACTACCACTAGCACAGCCCTAACACAGCTCCTTGGGGCACGTTCTAGATAAGTTGCAGGGTTGCAGTGCATCTGTTAAGATTTAAAACTTCTAAAAGCTCTATGACCTTCTCTTTTTGGACTGGACAACGGGCACATACATTTAAGATTTTAGTTACTGTTTAAACAGCAGAGCAAAACGAAGTTAGCGCACTTGTCAGTCAGAGGACCGTCAGGAGTACAGCACTTAAACACATGTAAGATGATGTACTTAGCGTTGCCTGCAATTACTGTGCCTCTCCACCGCTTCACACATTCTTTAAGATCATCAAGAGTGCTTCCACAGTATGAATGTGAGCCCTGTGTGTGTGTGTGGGGGGGGGGGGGGGGGGGGGGGGGGGGGGGGGGGGGGGGGGGGGTCGTGAATAAGAAAAGAGACAAGAACAATCATACATACCACCACCATGAATGTAAAAATCCTGGTGGTTCCCCAAGTGTGATGTTCTTTTCCCATCGGATCTGTAAAAAACGAAGCGGGAAGGAGGGGAAGGGGTTGAGGGCAGAAGACGGAGGAAGGAAATGAAAAATTAAGACACCGCAGCATGTTTTATGCATAATGTAATCATTTTGCTCAACCGTCCCCCAAACTTTAGACAGACAGAGCAATAGTCACACAGAAAAATAGGCCGTCAGGCGGTGCGGGGCAGTGCAGTGCAGAGCCAAGTTTGTGGATAAGACAGTGTGACTGTCTTGAAGCGGCAGCCCTCTCCATCGCCCTCACAACCCAGCAGAGCTGCTGCTTGTATCTGGACACTGAGATAAGATCCAGTGAGAGATAGCAGACCTGCTGCCTGCTTCACACACACTCCAGCTAACGTGATTCCACACACACACACACACAGTACACACGTTCAGTGCAGGCCGTCTAAGAGACGATTCACCAGAGTCTGCTGAGGACAGCATGAGAGCAGCAACATTTCTCTGTTTCTAAATACATAGAAAAACAGACCCAGGCCTCAGATTTCGATTTAAGTGTCTATTCTATAGATTTCCCCAGTGCAGGTTATAGTGATGTGATGTGCTGTATGTGGGTGTAGGCCCGTTGATTTAATGCTGCTAAAGAGCTGAGTGCTGCACTGTGCAGGAGAGCATGGAGTGACAGTCTTCAGACGGGTCTGATGTCTATACTATAAAAGTGTGTGTGTGTAGAATTAGGTTAAGGTAAGGGGTCGGCATTTCGTTTTATTGGTGACGGTACTGCAGCACTAAGATAGATGTACACGCACGTCAACAAAAAGTACAGCATTGATTCACACGTGTATTTTCTTGTCATTTTTTCGTTTTTTATTTATTGTCGGCTTTTCATTTTTTTTTCTCACATACAGAATGTGATAGTGTTAAAGATGTTTACTGTATTTTCTTGTTTGAGATGAGGGCAATATGAAGGGCTGGCGTCTCGACAGATGGGACCTGCAGGCGCGTACCTGGCTGAAAAGTGTTTAAGCAGGACGATGGGGCTAATTTACTCGAGGTTGACTTGTAATAAAACATAACTATGGGTCATAATACGCTGCTTGTACTTAAGGTTTCTTTTTTTTTTTTTTTTGGATGGCCTCAGTAAAATGTTCAGAGGAGTGTTGGTCACTGCTGTTGGGAAGAAGTGGGGAAATGAGGAGGAGGGAGAAAGGAGGTGATGATCAAAGGAGAAACAAATTAAAGCGGGAAGAGGGTGATCGGGTCTTGTCTAATTCTTGAAAAGCCGCATAACAATGAGCCGAGTTTAACGACTGGCGATTTGCAACCTTTCTTCAAATACTCCCGAGGAATCCCTCAACACTCTAAAGCCTCCAGCTGGAGGCACATGACGGCGGAAAGGTCAAAGGTCAAGCAGCCGTTTGCTCGGATGTACCCGTTACTGTCGCTCTAATCCGAGTCCACTGGTTTTGACCATATAAGACAACAGGTAAAAAACGAAGCTGAGGTTGAAATAAACAAAAGGGACTTTGCTTTGACTGCCTGAACTGTGGACATGGAGTCTTTGTGTTAGTGTTTTATTCCCTGTCCATATAGATGTTATTTTAATTCCTGTTTTAGACTAAATGTGTGTGAATCTATGAATCTTCCTTGAGATAGGAATGTTGATTTTGATGTCATCAACACTTCCTGCTGAATTCTCACACGGACTCACTCTGACCGGAAAAGTTCTGGAGCAACTAACTGGCACATTTGCCTTCTCACATGCAGCCCCAGTTTGATGAATGATATCAGTATTACTGCTGCTCGTGCCTGCCAGTACAGCCTTTCCCAGTGTTGAGAAGTGTAATAGGTGGAGCTGAATAAAGCCAGCGGGGAGGGGAGGTGTTGTACAGGGGGAAGGCCTGGACGCGGGACCATTAGCGGAGAGGATGTCCATTAAAGAAGAGGATACAACACATTAGAGCTTGCACGCCTTGGACCGTTCAGGGGCCTGATAGGAGAATAATACGTCTAGCAGACCTGGGACAAATGGGCATGTTTGGAATAGTTTCAGACACTGCAGTCGATTTAACTTAGCTGAAAGCAAACAGCAACACATGCTAACAATATGTCAAACTTCTAATTATGATTACAAATTAGAGCTTATAACAAGGGGCGGCTAATCACATTAAGTAGCCCAAACAATGACATGTTTACATTGGCCCAAATTAATAAACACTGTTGTTGTTCAGCCCCAGTAAAAAAAAAAAATACCTGGTCTTGGATCAGTAACGTTTTAATACGGCTACAGTTCTCAGCCTGTGGTGATATTATTCAACAGCTGCTTGAACCCACAATAACCTATAATGTGAATTCCAGCCTTGCTCATACAATAGAGGGGGAATCACTCACACTTCATGAACACGAGGTCAGGCTGAAAGAACGTCTTACCTCTGACAGGAAGGTCTGTGCTGATTTCTGTGCGCCGACATGCAGCAAATACTCGTACACGTATAAAGCTAACCTGCAAAACAAGGAGAGAGAGGGGGGGGGGGCAGAGGTCAGAATTGAGGATCACGCATTCTGAATCATATATTTTTCATATCGTACCAATGTTTGAGGCTTGACCCTTTGTGAGATTAAAAGTCTGCGCTCATTTACAAACACACAAATCTTCTTATAGAAACAAAGCGTGTAAAACAGAAAAGAAATATAGAAATACAGAAAGATATATAGAAAGATCTTAAGAAATTCCAAATTCATTCCTAGAACTATCACATTAAAAATAAATTGAATCAATAATGAGCTTTTTCCTCTTCTCCTGGGTTTCCTCCAGATGATAAGTACATAAACAACCAACTCACGTCATCATTTTTTTCTTAAAGACAGAGCATAACACGCATAGTAGGAGCAGCTGTGGTTGGGAAAGATGTGCAGAGTTCTGCACAAAGATGCATCTTTTAACTGTGTGTGCCAGTTGGTGAATGGCAGAAAGAACTGTTGTGTGAAGCACTTTGAATCATCATCAAGACCAGAAAAGCTCTATGTAAACACAGACCCACAAAAATAGAAAACCACATGAAACCCATTCATCACCATTCAAACAGGTTGGACCGATGTGCTTTTCATCCTGTAAATGAATGGCAGCGTCCACTCTGCACTGTGAGAGGAAAAACACCTGATCTCAGCTGGTCACTGCAGGGATCTCTGCCTTTTTGACAGATTACATAACACGCAGAGCCCTTCCTGCTGATATAGAAACTAACCTCACGCCTTTGTAAAGTTCATAAGTTGATGAAAAGAGGATTTTTATGAGTTCAGTTCACAGGATCTAACTTTAAACGGTGCTCACTGGAAAGATTATTTGACAATTAACTGTCTCTCTTCATCCCTAAAGGCGTCGCTCTTGTTTAATTCCACGTCGCCTGCCGACTCGAGTCCAGCAAATGCGCTCGACGGGCTGAAAATCATCACTGTGTCATCTGAGATGGAGCTTGGATAAACAAGGTTTTACAGTATGAAGATCACATTCACTGCGGAGGGGTTGTAAACGTGTGATGTAAAGCTCTGCAGCTCTGAGCTAAAGAGCCTCGGTGGCACGCGGCCACATCCCTGTGGTTTTAGGAAAGGCTGAAAACAAAACAGCGTCGACACCGAGAAAAACACAGAGAGAAGAGGAGACCAGAGACATCGTCAGATGTGGCTGAAGTTGGACTCTCAGGTATTGCCGCGCTGCTCGCCGGATTCCTGTTATTGAAGGTGTTGATGCTTATTCGTGCATCAAGCGCGGAGCAGAAAAATGGCAGAAAAATAAACATTTTCAGCTCGTTGAGGTTTTACAGATAACAAAGCGGACGCAGAGAAACAGATGAGGGTCCCAGAAAACTCTGGCTCTGACAAACACTCACATTTTACCGCTGATTCGGTCCATCAACCTCAAATACGGTTCAGATACAGTCAACAAAGGTGCTGGTGAACACGGCTGGGACTGGACCACATGCTACAACAACACCAGAAATAAAGCTGCTACGCGAGGCAAAGGGCGGAATGGTTTGGTGTCTTTCAATGAGCTTATACAAACAAACCTTTCACACGACAAGGGGCCATTTGATTCAGTGTAGATAGAGAAACATAACAACTGTAGGTGTGTAACAGTGTAGATAAAAAAGTAAAACAGCTTAGACATAGTGACAAAAATACTACAAATACTTATCATTCACAAATTATTTGTTTTTTCTCCAAAAATGAAACACAACTTCCTGTTTGAATAAATCTGAAAAAGTGAGGCACTCAGAGTAAAATTCATTCATTAGCTTTTTTTTTCCGTATAGCAGGTAAAATCTGGTAAAATCTGGTTGTCATGGCAACAAGATGACAAGACTCCATGCAGCCACTGCTGCTAAGCAATATCTGCCTGATCATTTCCACACTTCAGTTTTTTTTAGGAGATTAAACAAACAGGATCCAACACGATAATCCGTAAACGTTACATGTTCTGGTACAGCGACGCTGTCGCAGCTGGATACAGCCAGGCTAGCCGTTTCCCCTCATTTCCAGTCTTTACGCTAAGCTAAGCTAAGCTAACTTTGTCCAGTCTGTGGCTTCTCTAATTCTCTTGAAAGGAATCTATTTGTATTTGTCATTTTTAAGTACCCACTGTAGCTCAGATGGAACAAGACAGGAAGTTTACAGAAGTCAGCGGATGTCCCGATCAGTAGTTTTTTTTTGACTGGGTACCTTGATACTTATAAATATATTAATATAAATTCATAGATAGGGGTATAAATGTGGATGGGCATTGGGTCAGTCACATTATTAATACATTTTCTGGAGATATTAGACATTTAAACAATTGTGCATTATATTGAAAATCTAAATTGATTTGGACGCAATGGCGGTACACAGTTCTGGTCCCGTACAAAGCTGTGCAGGTTGGTCAACAATAAAAAGTACAGCACTCTGCTGATGACTGTCTACTTGTTAACTCTGGTAAACAAAAAGACCCAAGAGATCAAAACTACAAGAACTGACTGAACTGAGGAGCTACTTCATGACACATTGTCCCCTTCTTTACGTCCACAACAAAATAATCAACAGCTCAGCGACTCACTCACATGACTTCTGACAGGAGAGACCCTCGCCAGCACAAAGAAGCAAATGGACAGTGGACAGTCCACACACAGCCGTCTCCTGGTGTGACACGACGATGGGAGCTGCTTTGTTACTCTGAGTGCTGTTGGATGGATTTTTTTTTTTAGAAGAAGATCACTCGTGTCAAGACAGAGTCATCATTTTTGGGTCGATGGAGGATGATACTGAATGAATCAATAATAGGTTGAACTACGGGATTCACTGAATTCAAGTGTGAACTAGACATGAGACTCTGGACTCCATCGCCTTGCGTGTTTCTCACAGATATTTCGTGGGAATGTTGCGGCTCGATAAAGTGCGCATGTAATGATGAAGGGGTCAGAGTAGCTATGAAGATGTGTCACTGCCACTGAAACCTTAGTCAAAGCCCTATGGCAACATGTTAAAGAAATTTTGCCCAAATTTGCTCCAAAGTTTGGTAGCTTTCTTCCTTTTGGTCTCACCCAACTCCTCCACAAAGTTTCATGTAAATGCACTGAGTCATTTCTGACTAATGCTGCTCACAGTCAAACAGATGAAACTTGAACAGCACTCAGAAAACACTCAGTAGGTTCTATCTTCCCATGGAATTCCTGGATCTGCCTCCTGATCTATGAAAGGTTCTTCCCCTGACAGACACTTCATCCTTCCAGCACATGTTATCATAAACCCCCCTGTAGTCTTTGAGTGATGCTGCTAAACAAAACAAACGAAATGACTGATAGATGAAATCGATGTCCTGGTATCAAACAGGGGAAACTGGTCTATTGGCTGTTTCTGTTTGCACTGGTTTGGCTTCATAACTTATTCTTTTCCTTTTTTCTAGAAATGCTGTTTTCGACTATTCCAAAATAAAACATATTAGCATCAAATGATGTGTTTTTTTTTCCCAAAGGGGCATCTAACATACGGTGGTCCCTTACTGCTGAAGTTCACCTCCAGTGTTTGGTTTCTTTTTTTGAACTGAAAAACACAGAGGAGAAGTGAAGTAGTGGCTGCACTTTCTCTCAGAAGCCGACATACTCTTGGCAGAAGTTAAGGCAGACTCTCGCCTGAGGGACAAAGCCCAGGACAAAAGACGTCCACATATATTCCACTGGCGCTCATAAAGTTAAAAGCTGTGAGCACATGGTAATAATTGCGGTGTCCACAGGTCCTCTCGTCTCTCGTCGGGGTGTTGGCGGCAGTTAGTGAGTAAATCCTGCATTCCTCACTAACTGCATTTTAGTGAGTAAATCAAACTGGAACTGCAGACGTGAGGCCTGGATGTTGCACTTCTTTATTTTTAAGACTTTTTTTTTCCTCCCCTTGTTTCATTGTGACTGTAACTCTGACGTAAACATTTACCTCTGTTTTCCACAGTTCAGGGGGGCGTTTAAGTTTCCAAGACCCTGGGTAAAACGGGGGAGTCTGTTGGTGTAAAATGTTAAAAGAAAAAAAAAAAAAAATGTTAAAAGAAGAAAAAAAAAAAAAAAAACTGTGAAATACCCCGCAGCGGGCGTCAGCTCCTACAGGCCTGTCCGCCCCGTACAGCATCGAACAGAGATTCCCACGAGCACCGCGGCGATGAAATTTTCATGGCAGAGCCTGGCGTGATCTGAGGGGCTCTGTGCCCCAGCAATGGGCACCTGCCCCAGCTGCAATGCATTATTTAAAAACACTCATTCAATCCAGGCTTCAGGGGACACCTTTTGTTACCCTGTCAGAAGCAGTAAGTGTAACTTGGGCCGAGGAGGAGACTCGTTCTTCTTTTGCGGGCTCAGGGAGCAGAACCCGAGGAAGGGCCGCGAGATAGAGGAGACAAGGAGGCGAGTGTTCAGCGCAGGAGAGCCGTGTCGGAGTGGGGCTGGAGGTCACGGCCGCGGCGTTTCCCTCCGCGGACACTGTAAACCTGCGCTCGCTACACGTGTCACTCAGGAATAAAAGATGAGATGCTTACAAGGAGGCAAACCACAACCGCAGGGCCGTCCACCTCACGTCTCACGTTACCTCTCCTGCGCGGCTCACTCTCTCCGCAAATCTGACAATAAGGCGGAACGCGGCGAATGACACAGATGAGTGGGAGAAAGAGCATTTGACCTTTGCTTTGAGTGCCGACTGGATATCAGTGCTGCCAACGTAAGGCCTGTGTGAGAGTTTACATTAATACACGAAGCCGCGCGGTGCATCTGTTTCTCACGCTCCCGCTCTTAAGCTACAGGATCATCAGTGGCAGTTTTCCAGCTTCTACTTGAGCTCTAGAGTCTGGACAAGGAAACGAGAACATCTACAACACCATTTCTGATCCTCCGTCTCGTCCCCGGCCCCAACCAGCACTTTGCTCCATGTCCGCACATCAAGGCGCTCGCTCCCATCGCCTCGTCCCCAGGAAACGCACCTGACATTTCGCCCCGGGCTGCCCCATATCCCGCCTCCCTCCTTTTCCCCTCACCCGCCTCCAGAGACGATGGGCCTCTCGGCCGAGTTTAGCCAGCTAAAGCACAGACAGTTAGCAAATTAACTTTCATGTCTTGGCTTCAATAATTCAGCAGCGGGAGCAGGGGCAGGGTGAGGTAAGGTATGCGCAGAGGAAGCGATGGCAGAGGATTAAGCTGCGTGCCCGTCGCCGCGCCTGCTTTCATATACAATCTATGCCTTTTCAGAGAAGAATGAAGATACATGCCATGCATAATTTATGGATTCAGTGGAGTAAAAACAGAAAACGTTTTTTTTTTTTTCTCCCCCCCCGAGTATCAAATATTTATGGACACCTTATAAAAGCAGTATAGAACTGACATGGTGGCGGTGAACAGGTGTGAGCGTAATGATGTATCACTCGGAGGTGAATGAAAGGTTGGATGTCTGCTCGAGACGCCTGTGATGCTGTGAAGCTGTTCTACTAAAGCTTATTCCCACTGCACACACTGTTTATATTTGCTTGGCTTTGTTATGGCAGTTCCTCTGTCAAAACAAATCAGTGTCTATGAGCAAGTAAACACGCATGGCTTTAGCCACGGGTTAATCCACACACACACGCTGAGACGTTACCTACTGACAGACTCACCTGTAAATAAACCTCACACTCCATATAATCAACACTAACTTGTTGATTCTCACTCACACATACGCTTTTTCTTTAGGTGGAAAAAAACAGGGAGATTTATAGTGACGTGCGATAAGAGATTATATTGACATAGCTGACATACTTCTGTTATCAGCAGAGGCTCCGCCCACAGCCGTGAACCAGGACGACAATTTACTGTTTAACAGACATGAACTCGAGAAAACGGCCCCAAGGTTCGCCGTTCACGTATGGAGAACACCGCCGGAGCTCGTAAGACGTGTCCACAAAAAACAGGAAGGCTTGTAGGACGCTCAGGTGAAGGGTGGTAGGAGAGAGCATCCAGGCGTTAACGGCCCATTGACGCAGTGGTCAGGCCACGCCGCCAAAAGCTCTCAAATCCCCTTCTGAGGAGACGTCTTTGGCAGCGTCTTCTACATGACTGGGCCTCGCTCCTTTAGTCCTGGGGTAGCTGGACCGTGACATATCGCTTGCAGTGTGTTTTAGTAACGTCACCAGTCGCAGCTGTACCCACATGGCCGCACTCAGACACATCCACAACTTTTCATCCAAGTTCCAGAAACTTTCCGGCACAGTTGACTCGGATATGTGCAACGTCCCACAGCATGTGCCGAACCAAAAAGCCCAACGTGAAGCCCTTTGTTCTGTTGTCTGCTGAGGCGCACACTTTCCTCTGTGTTATAATAAAACACACACGCGCGCGCTTTTGCTCTCTAACCTGACTGATTAACAACTTCAGGCACGTAGCCTCAATATTTATACTGTCGCCTTTATTTGGAGTGAGAAAACTACCAGACTTGTGCGGATGCACCCAAAGCGGCTGACGAAAGGCAACATTAATTAACTGTTGACATGTTTGAATGAAGAGCGCAGTGAGCCAACGGGTGCCGAGGCTAAATCAGGGGTTCCTTTACTTTTAGTGCAGTGTTCCTGCCTGTGTTGGTGCACGGCCCTTTATGCTCCCATCAAAAGACTCAAATGCAGATGGCAGTGCCATCTGTGTAGAATCAAAACCATGCATTCAAAGCTGAAGATCCCCCATTACGCTGCATGTAAACACTTGGGCGGAGCCAGAGGAGGAGCGGAGGATGTAAAGAATCCCACGTTCAAAACAAACTGATTAACTTTACACTTGGAGTGTCTTTCCCTCCAAAACAAAAAAAAAATCAAGACATGCTCAGAGAAAGAGTCTGCAAACAAACAAGAGGGAATTAGAAAACAAACGCGCGGAGCCGGATTACTTCAGAAACTACTGGTCCCGTTTCACAAAAATGAGACGTTTGATCATGAATGAAATATTACTGTGAATGGCACATTTAATTAAGAAGGCAGATTCATCAGTGCACATTTCAAAGAGGTTCCAGTGACTAAATAATATGGTGACATTAATATTAAACCAGCTGTTTTACCCATGTTCAAATTAAATCTAATAAGACACTGGGAATACACTTTGGAGAGTAATTAATTTATTTGGTCATAAGGGCACCGGGTTCTCCTCTAGCTGCATAATTATTAATAGCATGTTTTTTTTTATGCTCAATATCTATTCACAATAATGCTTCTTAAGGATTTGGAAAGTAAAGATTTGGCTCCCCAGTCATGTTTGATACAGCAGATGGAGCAGGAAGCTCGATTCCTCTTGGTGAGACCTTGTCTGGGTGGAAGAATCCAAATAATGCAAAATGTACGCGGAGGAAGTATGTGACGCCTTTATGTTGCGGTTGGATTCAAGTTTTGGTTTCAAGGCTTTACAGAATTCCTTAAAAAAAATAAAATAAAAAACACCGTGCGCACATTTGTGAAATGTCGTAAGCTTAAATACACACTTGAGCTGGCATGTTGGAACACTTTATTCTAAACCTGAGGACGACTGTGTAGCATTCAGGTGGCGGCTAATTGAAGTGCTCACTGCTACAAAAGGACGTGTTGTTCTACAGAAGAGCTCTTGATTCGGTTTTTTTGAACTTTTGGGGAATTCAGAGTCGAGAGCTGCACACCTGAGCACAGCAGGTCCCATTTATGAAGGCAACAGCTGCACAGACGACTACCTGAAATAAACTACAGCTTTCAGATCTTTGAGAGTCTCATCTCCAGATATATTATTACTAATAATATATAAATACTGTATATTTAGCTGCTCCAAAGCTCCCAGATTGAGGTTGTCACAGATTTTCCCTGAAAGCCCTCAGCTGCTGGCTGCCACTCACGACAACACCAGACTGCTAACGAACCAGTGTGGCGTCAGGAAACACGCTCTGCCAGCCCTCGCCGTCAGAAATACGCGTGTATGAAATAATTTAGAATGAATTTACACAGCGCTGTCAAATATTACTCATAACCAGGCATCATAAAAGAAACTACACGCAGAGGCGCCTTCATAAAAATCAGCACGTGCTCATGCTCTGAACAGGCCAGCACGCTGAACCCATACGTTGATTTCTGGACGAATAAAATGTTGACTGCGTGATGTTAATACTGTGTCCTCTCAAGAGCTGTCAAGTGACAGACACATAACTCGTGCTCTTCTTCATTTATTGTTTATTCAATTAAGAATCAGCCCTCTGAGCCAAGGAGATTGGATGCAGGTCCATCCAGGGCACCCTCCTTTCAATATCTGAATATGCAAAGGGCCGTATGAATATGTAAATATGAATATGAGATCATTCAGTGAAGCATTGAGGCAGCTGTCGTGAACTGCACGCTTACACGGAAACATGTGTTGGCCCTGCGGGGCAGGTTAGGGTGACAAGACAGGTGAGGGGGAGAGGGCGAGCATCGGCCATTACGCCTGGACAATGAATGACACAGAGAGAGAGAGAGAGAGAGAGAGAGAGAGGAGCACACAAGCCATATACACAGGTTTAAGATTCTGATGCAAACAAACACATTTCAAGCCGAGCAGCCAAGCAAAGACGTATTCATCATCTCCACCTCTCAAAAGACTTGTATTTCTTATGAGTTAATTCAATTAATTTATTTATCTAATCCTCCTCCTACACTAGCATTTGAAATACTCTCCGCTCCCAGTAACACATGGAACTGGATCCACACTGGGGCCACACTAAGCCTGAAAACCAAAGCGTGTAGAGGACACCGGGTCCATGTGTCCACGATGGGAGGACACACAAACAGGTGTGGGAGCACATCGGCGTGCGTGCTCCTGGTTCATATGCAATATTAAAGCATCATTCGCTGGTTCAAAGGTCACGCTGCCTGCTGTTGATAAAACCACACGGGACTGTTTTCATTTAGGACTCACGCCCCCCCACCCACCTCAACGCAGCAGACGCAAACACACAGAGCTGCTCACTTCCCAATAAACGGATGTGATTTCAGGGTGGAATCAAATGCTGGTGGCACTACACGTGCGCGAGGTCCTCTTTGAGGAGGCTTACACTGAGCAAATAAGCAACCGGCGTGTCTCCGGAGCTTAATCAATTGAATGTGACACAGCAATGCATCAAAAAAAAAAAGAAGAAACAAATACAATAGTCCCTAAAGAAATTTGGTTTTCTATTACAGATGTATGAGGTGCTGTGCAACACGCTCAGCCTCCCAGGACCTGACAGTGTGTTTTCAGATCACCATTTCACCCCAGCAGGGATTCCTGCTCACTCCTCTCACCTCAGACCGCTTTCATGCTTTTAAAAATAGCAGCCGATGATAATAGACTGTGCTGGGATGCGAAGGAGGTCCAACTCTGGTCGGTCCCACACAGAAACGACGAGAACAGCAGCGAAATAAAAGAGCAGGCGTGGGAAGGGGAGAGGGGTATTTAGAAGGGGTTTTGAATTAAAGAAGAGCCGGAAAGCATGGACCACAAATGCACTGGGAAACAAAGTCAAACACCATGAATAATATTTTGCTGAATGGATATTGAGATATAGATATATTTTTTTGGAATCATATCACAGCCATGTCTGCAGATATTTCTACAGGGAATATTCCTGAATGCATGTGGATGGTGGGACTGGTGAACAGCAGCAGGAGGCTCCTTGGTGGAGAGGGGATGCTACAAACTTTAGCACCATCACTGCTGCAGGACTGGGAGCAAACTTTTACCCCCTCACCGCTGACAACAGCTACACCTCCGAATAAACACACGCACACGCAGGGGCATCTCCGGAGCCACAGCTGCCACTTGTTATCTCTATTGGACATGTCAGAAAGCACACATGGACACGCGGGATGATCCAGCTGCCTGAAGTTTCCCCGGAGCCCGAGCAGCCTCCGCCGGTCACCCCCGCGGAGACACGCTTCACCCGGGCTGAGGGAGGACAACGCGCTCCTGCTCCTCCTGCTCCCTTCATCTCCTCACGCAAACGCTTCGATGCACAATAAAACACGTTGTTGCGCTAAAAGAAAATGTTTAAAAAGAAAAAAGAAAGCGTGCGCCACGTTATAGCGCTAATGCAGCGTGAGTTATCCCGTGCGCCAGACCGTGCAACCAAGAGCTAGGGGATCAAATTAAAAAAGGAAAAGTTTGAGAGTCGCACCTTTAAGGTGGTCGAGGAAGGAGAAGAAGAAGAGGAGGAGGAAGAGGAGGAGGAGGAGGAGAGTTGGGGGGTAAAGCGCACGCAGGAGCGCACTTTTCGTACACTACGCTGTTTTTTAAATTACACGAGCTACTTCTGAAAGTTGCCTCCCCTCCTGTGCCCGGGTGTCGCGCGCACGATGACGGTCTCGCATGATGATAACAACAATAACAAGAATGCCGGAAATAATAATAATAATAATAATCCCAATAATGCTAATGGTGATAGCGGCAATAATAAAGAAAAGCAGGTGAAAGAAAGAGGAGGAGGTGGGGGGGGGGTCCGGTCCGCGCGTGCGGGGCTCACTTACTTTTCTCTCGCTTGGCTGTCGGAAGGGACGACGGCTCCTTTACCTTTGGCGTACATGCTGGATTCTGTTTTAAGACTTTTGTCCCACTCAACACCTGTCAAAGAAAGCAGCCAGGAAAACGCTCCATCTCCATAGCTACCCCTTTAGTGTTTTTCCTGCCCCCCCCTCCCCCCTTCCTCTCCTCCCCTCCCTCTCTCACTCCCTCCTCCTCCTCCTCCTTCCCTCGCTCCCTCCCTCCCTCTCCCTCTCCCTCCTCCCTCTCTCTCTCTCTCTCACCCCTTCTCTTTTTTTTTTTTTTTTTTTTACATCTCCAACATTGGCCACAAATCAGGCACAGTTTCTATCGGGGGGGACTTGAAACCGTCCGCTGTTGGATTTTTTTTTTTTTTTTTTTTTCCCTTCCTCAGCCGCTGTTCCGCAGACCCGCCCCTCCTCCCGCCGCTGTGCAAACGGAGGGGGCTCCTTAAAGGGGAACGCACGCTTCTTGTTTGCTGACCTCAGAAACACGAGGAGAGAATAGAGGGAGGGGAGACGGAGAAAGGCATGCTGGGTACAGGCCCCAGCTCCTTTTTCCGGGAGGCCGGTAAAATACTTGTGTTTTCCCACCTTGAGACACGATTTACGCTCCAGGAGTTTGGCTCGTTTTACTCTCATGCTAATGAGAACGCCGCTGTCGCTCTAACGTGTTGCGTACGCGCTGACAATGAGCGGAAACACTGCGTCCATCTTGTGTTGTGCTGTGATGCGACACATGGTGTTTTTCCATGAACATAAAATATAAAAGCTGCATTTTGGGAGTTCAAAGAAAGTGGCATATATAACCACGTCAAACACCAAAGTATAGCATAGCATGGCCATGAGTCCAATAGTCAATTCTATTTTCAATATTTAAATCTGAATTTCGCAGTCGTTAAGTCGCCCTAACTGCTTGTTTGATAGAATCCATGTATGTGGCTGCATGCATTCAGTCAGTGCCCATGCTAAGGTACAGCAGCTAAATAGCTACCGACAAGAACCATCTGTATGAGTGCAGTTACCTTTGTGCTGTGTCAAAGATCCTCTACTTCCTATTGTGCAATGTTTAACATTGTTAAGAAGGAGTGACAGTCATGTGTTTATTATCTTTCATAATATAATTTTTTTTCTGTTCTGGTCAGATGCAGCCTGATTACTGAACCCTCATCAGAGAAGGACGTTCAATCTTAACAACTGATCCAAAAGGAAGATGATGCTGAAAATGGAACCAGAGGAGATGTCTCTGGTGTCAGCTCATACCCAGTGTTGTGAGAGCGATCACCCCACAGCTGGAGCACAACCTCAACTCAACATCTCTCACAAAGCCTCAGTCATAATGGCATCTTGGGGCCTGATTTCTTTTCAGCTGAAAGAGGGTGGGTTATTATTATTACTGATTCCAACTCTGACACCACCGTGACCTGAAGGCAACCTGCTTTCCCTGCCACTTTTACAACTCTGACTCCAATAAAAAAAAAAAAAAAACAGCTGCGGGGAGGTGGTTCATATCATCAAATGAGACCAGCTCATATAAAAGCATCTGAGAGTTCGTAATTATAAGACACACTATGGTTTTTGTCAGTCTAAAGACAGCACGCTTGTCGTGTTTGACCTAACAGTTCTCACACATCAGTGAGAACCATGAGGCCATTTCTTTGCAACTACACTGTTGATTTTGAAGGCTCCTTAAAATGTGAACTTTAAGGCCCTGACAATGGATGCTCTACCACGTGGATCCTCTACTGGCCCAACAAATCCCATGAGTCATTGAGCTTAAATGACAATTGTTTGGTTGAAAGCAAGCGAGATGAAAACGACGATAGAGGTCATCTTGTCCAGCTTTACAGTCAGTGGAGTAAAAATAATGAAACACGATTAAAGTACCCGAAGGCCTGAATACTTATTATTTCACGTATGCTGTGTAGAGTTGGAGTGACTCCATTATGTAGCAGCTGTTTGCTTTAATACAGGAAATCAAGTGTTGCCTATTGCGTCACGTTAACATTGCAACGCTTTGCCTTTTCACCGGCGTGATTAGATAAAATATTTTGAGCGAAGCCATGTTGTCAGGACAACCAACAGAGACACTTTATACTGGTGACATGCCACAGGTGAATCCGTCTGATAAAATAATACAGGCTTGACGTCAAAGGTCAAGAGTAATAAGAGTGATGATATGTGATAAGTGTAATAAAAGTCCAATTTCAAGTACAACACCTTGCAGGAGGATTTCCATCACTGGCATGTGCGTACACTGCGTCACGTTTACAAAAGGAATGAATGTGAGAGATGTGAAAACATGAGCCGCTGTTTGTTGCATGGACAGCCCGTATCAGTTCTGGGAGGAACCATGAGCGAAACAGGAGCAGCTCATTCCTCCTCTCTCTGCTGGGTGGCCCTTCACTCACTCAGGCCAACAAGGCAAATATAAAATCACTGAGGGGCGCTTTACGCTGAAATGTGTGTTCAAATCTTGTTGCTCTGCTCCATTTTGCGGAGTGCAGCCACTTCCCTTCGTGTTACGCAACAGCACCAGCAGCGAAGGTCCACATAAGACGTGCAGGCATCCAGTAACCCTGTCAGGTCCCTGCTCCGCCCCGGCGTGGGCCCGCACGGGAAGGAAAAACACAATAAGCTGCAGTCCGGACCGACAGAGGAATTCCCCCGGCCCCTGCCTTTGTCAGGCCAAATTCTAATTAATAACAGGCTGAATAATTCATTGCCAAGCGAATGGAGGCCTTTCTCAGCCCATTTCTCCGCACCTGCCTCAGGAGGTGTCCCCGGGGCCTGCATGTGTGCGTGCGTATGTAGCGTTTGCATGTGTGCGTGCCGTGCACGTGTGTGTGGCGGAGGAGCTTCAAGGGGCCAGTAAAAGAAAAACACACGGCCGCACTTCCTTCGCTCTCCATTCGTCTTCCGTCCTCCTTGACATCATTGACTTATTCAAGAGAAATTGCACTTTTACATACACAGTGGTGAAGAGGATTCCTGGAGGGAGGCTGGCTTTGCTCACACGCACCCCCCCCCCCCCCCCCCTTTGCTCACACGCACCCCCCCCCCCGCCACCCCTCACCCCCCTTTATCTCCCTGATTGGGTCAACAGTTTGCAGGAAGTTCATGTGCCTGAATGAATTGCTCAAATTGTTCATGTGGCAAAGTCATCGCTGTTAATTTGTTTTAGTGTGAAATTCGGACAGGAAGCTGAGTCGAGACGATCAATAAACTGTTCATCCATTGCAAAGATGAGACATATTCAACTCCTGCTGTCAGTCGGACAAACAAACAGAAACTGTCCAAACACACATGTCATGACCAAAGAGCTTCTGTTGGTTTTGTTGCTTCCCTCATCATCACAGTTTTGGTGCCTCAACAAAAACATGGGAGAGAATAATTACAGCAACTGGAAGTTGGAATTCAGACCAGTAGGTCACAGAGAGTTCGGTTCCTGATTGAGGTAGCTAACCCTCCTCAACAGCACCAAATTAGCCACAATCAGTGACGGTGATCAAAAGATATTCCTGGCTCTGCTTATGGATAGAGTTTCAGTCCCACTCGAGATTCTCGTGGCATCCAAACACGCAAACAAACCAGCCAACCAAAAGACAAACTCCTTGGTCTCGGTAAGAACAAAATATGACGTCCCCTCTGCACAGAAGAGTCTGGATGAACATCACCGCTGGTGAAAGAGCTCTAAAGTTGTAAGATAAGCGCTTACATAACTTCCATCCGTCTGCATGACCACCAACCAGCTGTTGTGCCCGTCCGTTTGTCTGCTTTCATTTGCATCATTCCACTTGGTCACCAGTTTCGGCTGTGCCATTCCCAAACTCCCCGGCACCCTCCCCCCGATGCACCCCCACCCCCCCCACCACCACCTTCGCTTCGCTTCGTGCATCTGACACCCGGCGGCTATTGTTAGTGGGTCTCTGCTGCGGTGAAGAAAGACTCCGTACTCTACAGCGCTCCCATAATTAGAGACAAAGAAAGAAAGAGCGCATCGGCACCGGCTGATTTGCGTGCTCTTCCTCTGCGTACACACAGGTTGAGACGCACATGAAAGAAATGATCTTAAAATCCATCCCCCTACGTCTCTCTCAGCCGCCTTGTAAAAACGCTCAAAGTCGTTTCAAACGTTAAAAACACTATTCAACATATTGCTTCTGACAGCACAAAAGCCCTAATGGCCTAAACGCATCTGTGTTACATTTTCCTTTTTTTTCTCTTCGCAACTTGTACGTGCTGTTACCTCAGATTCAACAGCAGATACAGCCACCTCTATGTCAACAGGAACCTTCAAACCGGAACAGATGAGGCGTTTAGGTATTGAACACCAGTGTGATAAATAAAAGTCAAAAACGATGGTCACGTTTGAAGTTTCAAGATGATCCACGAGTCCAGAGTGAAGCCCGCTCATAGCTACACTCATGGTTTACCACAGCGTGCAGTGTCGGAGCAGTGGCCCCTGGGACAAGACCCAGTGTTCTGTGTTGACTGAGCTTCACGGGGCCCCACCCAATCAGGGTTTATGTAATCGCGTCGACTTCTTTGGAGGAGGTAACGATAGTGCGGTATCACAGTATCGGCCTCCAGATGACAGGTGACTTGGTCTGCTTCAAAAGTGGAAAAGACACAGAAACCACAACCTGTCCTTAATACACACACACACACACACACAGATGATGACGGTGAGTTTTTCTTGTAGCTCATCATCTGTGTGTTGCCTGAACTGTGTTTTCCTTCCTTCTCCCACTTCTTTCTACCTGATCGCTTTGTCCCTGTACCTTTAAGAACCAAAGGAGAGGAGGGGGTGAGAGAGGCTGGGGAGAAGTGCAGAGACAGAAAGAGAGAGAGAAAGAAAGAGAGAGAGAAAGAAAGCGGGAGAGAGATGGAGAGAGGGAGGTGGTGTTAACGCTCTCATGTGCTCTCTTTCTGTGGGAAGTGTCACAGCCCCACCGCAGCATTAACACACACACACACACACACACACACACACAGGAAGGCAACACATTTTTTGACGTATGGGTGAGGGTCCCTATCCACTCACAATCAGGGAAGAGAGAGTCGCGGTGACGACCATATTCCGAGGCTGCAACCCCATCGTACTGTGTGGTCGTGGAAAAGGAAGCGGAAAGCAGGCAGGAAGTGAGACAGTGAGAGACAGGCGTTGGGCTGGTCGTCTGACAGAACAAACAAGGTTGACATTAAAGAGATGAACATGTACTTTATGAATAAAGGTTTTGTTTGTCAGAGCCCACATGTTCACAGAAAGTAGTTTGCTCTCAAATGTTTTTCCATTTTTCCTTTAGCATCATCGCAGTCCTCCTCCATTCCATTGCAATGGTTGTGGTTGTGTAGTGTTTATATCCATACTTTTGGAACTATATCTATATCCATAGTTGTACAAAGAAGTTAAATGTTTGCTTTGTTGTCTTTTTTTTTTATTGTTTATGTGTCTGTTTCTGTAATTGACACTAAAACATGTGGTAACCCCCCCCCCATGTACTGGCTCTGCCCTCTTCAGACAGAGTCAAATTACCGTGACGCTGCTGAGGAGGACGGATGAAGTGAGAGTGGCATCGAGCTGTTTCTGTACCAGGCTTCGTGGTACACCCCCCCCCCTCCCATCCCCCGTCCCCATGAGCCAGACCCGGAGGGGCCGCAGCAAACTGCAGCCCGGCTCCGATAAGGTTCTCGGCCTTGGCAGCGGCAGAGGAACAAGCGCCGCCTGTGACTTGGCGGGCAGGCGGTGAAATTGCATCATCAGCATGAAGGCAGCTACCATGCCAAAAACATGCCTCGGTGGAACCCGTGAAAACACGCCGTGCCAAGGGCCTCCTCCTCCTCCTCCTCCTCCTCCTTCACCTCTACCATCCCCACTCTCCGTTTTGCAGCCCCTCGCTCTAATACCACCCTTAATTTCCCTCCTCCACCCCCCCCCCCCCCCCCCCCCCCCCCCCTCCCCTTTTGCCCCCCCCCCCCCCAAACCCCCCCCTTATTCCCCCCCCCCCCCCCCCCCCCCCCCCCCGCCCTGTCACATTTTTTAATTCTCTGTTCCAAAACATGCACAGGAGCACGCTTGCCAGCATGCGTGCCCACACTAGCGCGTGCATAAATTTGGCATCTCAGTAGTTTGTCTGCATGTCTCCCACACTCCCTCGCACACCACTGCCAGCCAGCACAGAGCGCTGTGACCTCCCACTGCCCCGAGGGCGTGTGTGTGTGTGTGTGTGTGTGTGTGCACGGCAGGGGGGGGATGGGGTTTAAGCAGACGGGTAATGGGGGTTGTCACACCAGGGAATCAGAGAGAGATGGTTGTCTGCTCCTCTGTGCCCTACAAGAGAGAACTGGTGCCATTATGAACATCGTTCACTCCCGGAGCTTCACTCCAGTAACAGTCGCACGGGGTGGGGGGAATAAAAACTCGCAACTTTTACAGCCATTAAATATTTTAGCTTATTTCGAGGGGATCGCTCAGAGTGGTGACACATGACAACAGCATGTCACAGGTTCATTTCTGCAGTTATCACAGAGAGGGGAGATTTAAACCGGCGCTGCCATGCGATTGGCGGCAGAGGAGCGGGGCCGACAAGTTGCCAGTTGCGTTTTGTTCCAAACGGATTTGTCGGCGGCGCGTAAAAAAATTCAACTAACCTGGCTAAATTGTGTGTGTGAGGCTCAGGATGGGGTCAGCAAGGGGACAGTGGCTGACATGATAGCGGAAGGTATGTGCTGAGGCGAGGGCGGGCGGAGAGCATCGTGGTCCTGCCAGTGCACAGAGGAGGGGTGGGGGGGGTGGGGGGGTATTGGGGGCTCACAGATATGAATAATACCACACAGACAGTAAACAGCCACTCTCTGCGTTCTGTCCACCTACACCAGCTGACTGGTAGAGAGAGAGAGACGGTGGGAGGGAGGCACATGAAGTTTGTCCAATTTTGTGGCGTTTTTAAGTTCCCAGAGTGTGTGGGGTGGGAATTTGGAGCTGCCCGTGTTGTCAGGAGAGGATGCCAGAGGTTATTGTTTGGTTCCTCTTCTCCCCCGTTTCTCCTCCTCTCCTTCTCGCTCAGAGGCTCGTCTAACCCTGTTCCTGCATCGTAAAGACAAAATGTGTTTTTCAAAAAGACGGCAGCAGGAACGACGTGCTCGGCTGAGTAAAATAAAAAGTGGGCGATGCCATGGGATGGCCGGCGAACGCCACCGCGGGCTCCTTGCTGAGGTTCGGCAGGATGCTCACCACGGCTCTTTTGTTACACGAGCAGAACATTCTGTTGAGTGTGTGAGGAATGTGGCATCACTTCCTCTCACTCTTGTCCCTTCTACCTCATCTAAAATAAAAATAAATAGCTCAAACCAAGAACTGGGGGTTTTAAGGAGTCAGGTGGGAGTTTGTGTTTGTATTTTTTGCATGTGCGTGCTTCACACGTGTGTAACACAGAAAGGGGGTGTAAGTCTGGCTGAAAATAGGTTGATGTGACCTACATATCCATGTGGCTTCTTATTAGCATAGCAGAGACAGAGTCCTGCGTACACACACACACACACACACACACACACACACACCAGATAATAACAGTGACTTGTGTCATAGAGACAGCCAAGACAGCTATTTACATTATTTGCCTTGTGTCCTTTGTTTGCCTTTAACCGTCTCATCAGCAGAGCAGATGGCAAGCATACACACACACACACACACACGCATGTAACATATGCACAATGCACATAGAAGATAGTCATTGACAAATGTGTGGCCATCGCTGTGGTCACCAGTTTCCACTTTGAAAACTGCCGGACAATTAAGCTGCTGCGGCTTGTACACAGTTAACATGGAAATAGAGGAAGCACCAGCACTAATAAATATGAGATACCACAGGAAGTAGAAGGTAAACAAAAATCAAAGTACAGCAACCTAAACACATAAACAACAAATGGAGGCAGAGAAAAAAAAAACACATAATTGGTCCAATCAACCTACAGTGGTGAAGAATCTCATCTGGCAGAAAATATCTCGTGGGAGTTCAATGTGAATTACATACTATTAGATCATTATGTCAAAATGTGCCCAGACCTATGAAATATTCCAAAGCTGAGACGTTGTTTTCAGGGTTTGAGTCCTGAGTCAGACTCTTTGGTAAGAAGGTGAAGAGGTAAAAATGATTTGGGTAAAATACTAAAACACATTAATAACTGTTTGCTTATTTTGATGCTGAGGCTGAAGAGAAATCTGACTAAAGCCCTGTAGCCTTTTTCAGATGATCACACATCATTATGTTTTTAACTGAACACTGACTGCAGGTCAGGTATTGCACAGAACTGCAGTACATGCAGGTATTGTTGTTGTTTATTGTTAACTGCGCAGGATGTTTTCTTGCATGTCTTCGGCAGGGACTCGTCTCATTACAGGGAAGCACCAAGTTCACGTTTTGATAACAGATTGATTTAATCGCTGGTGACATTCAAAATGCTTTCTGACTCCCCGACCCCTTCCAGAAGGAAACGACCAGCAGCGGCCATGGTTACCAGCGTAGAGCTCGACACAGATAATCGATTACAAATGTCGCTGACCCTGTGGTGTCTGCCAACGGCTGCTGTGCGGTTCAGTTCTGCATTTTCAACGTGAGCTGTTATTCAAGCAAATCCTGTTTACACCCGCGTGCTCACAACAGGTCATGGGTTACACGTTGGGATGGATGCTGCTGTAATGTAGCATGGATGTAGCCTGTATTGAACCCTAACCTCTGTGGCGTTATATTTCTCTCACAATTCACCCCGTGACACTCAGGAGAATTTAAAAGTTATTTCTAGAAGACAATAGCTGCGGGTATGGCACAGTGTCAGTTATATTTTTATCAGTTTCAACGCTGCAGTCCCTGCTGAGTTTGGCTTATTCAACCAAACATGTGATTCTGAAGAATGATTTTTGGTTATTTTGTATGTTGACCCAAACCATGACTGTGAATTTGCAATAACCTCTGCAGCCTAACAGCCTTGGTCAGGGGCTGCGTTTGTGTTTCACCAAAACAGAGTCAGATCTGAGCGGGATTGCCAGTGTGACCCAGTGACATCAAATTAATGTACGACAACAGTGTGGAAGGTTCATTTAAGGCAAAACGAATCACTTACAAGATTTTTGTATAATCAGAGGGGAAAAAAATTTGGAGAAAATGAATCTGCGTACCACTCCAGAATAACATTACCATTCATGTATTGTAAAGTGTTTTCACAGATTTCATTCATAAACTCTTCCGAACACGCAACTGCAGAACAGAACAGGAGATATTCAGAAATCTCAGTTCTCTGTTAAACAGTTTCAGACCCCTGGGCAGCAGGAGATCTCCTTTCTCTCTCTCCCTCTCCTTCTCTCAGTCTTCATCTGCCTGTGTTCTCCCTTGCTCTCGTCCTCTCATCCCTCACTTTATCTCTCTCTCTCTCTGCAGAGCAGCCGTCCCCAGGACAACTATTAATCAGAGGCAGAAATGATAGATGTTTTGCTCACCAGCAATGCCATCTATTTTGCCTAAGTACAAACAGTAGATGTGCTATGCATATTTATTGCTAAACACAAAAACAGTGGCTCCAAAGAACACACATATTTGCACATGAAGCAATGCACGCACACACACACACATCCATATCCTGCTCTTCTGTAAACAGCCTCTGCCACAGTGACGCAGAATGCAGACTTAAATATATCACATTCAGCTCTGCACATGCCCCCCCCCCCCACCAGTGATTGAGTAGAATGGTGAACACTGTGGTCATTGTTGGCACAGGATCATGACATTAGTGAGTCAGAGGACTTTTAACTTTACTTTATAAATAGGGCATTTCACAAGGCTCTGACCAGCGATTGATGTGAATCATACACTGCCTGTTCATTCCTTCCACTGTGAACTGGTGGAATGAAGCAACCAGCTGAGTAAAATAAACATATATGTGCGAACAAATATGTAATCTGTGAGATTACTACAAACACTTATTTTGAAGGTAAAACAGATATTTCACCTTCTCCTCACTGGGGTGAAGCTACCATCGTGAAAACACCAGTGAGAGCATGTGTGGTTATTTCTCCTCATCTGAGCTCACTGTTAAACCAAAGAGCCCGTTTATTTTATAGTTTTTAATACTTCACTTTATTCGGTCTGAGCGCCAAGGTCATACGCACACGCCCCACTCCAATTCAACCAGCGGGTGAGGGGAGGCCGCGAAATAAAATCTTCTCACGTTCAGGGCCCTGACAGTCCAAACAGATATTCAGCACCGCTCACATCTCCGGGTACATAATGTGTCCGATGGAGCACGCTCAGTCAGCAGACGTCAACGTTCCAGGTTTACCCGGTTCTTCCTGTTTAGCCAAAACGGCGTTGTAGTCAGCGCGTGGCGGTTGTTTGTTTTCACCTTGTGACTGCGTGGTAATTTGACAGACGTTTACGCTTGTGGGCAGATTTTAGCAGCGCAACTGCGTCATAGGTGTGTAGAGAGTTCAAAGAGTTCAAAAAGTGGGTGTGGTCTTTGATTCAATTGTGGTCCCTCGTGTTCCTGTTTGTGTGTCTTTGATTGCTCCTGCCTGACATGCACGCCGCCCTGAACTGCTCCTCAAACAGTAAACTTCCTAATAGCTTCTCAAGGCTGTAAAACAAGCAGTTGTGTGCGTGAAAAGCGTTTTGCTGTGGGTTGTTAAATCTTCAAATAAACCTGTCCGTACTGACTGATTTATGTTGTTACATGACTCATTATCAGCATCATAATATACGTGGATGTATTTATGTTGATGCTAACTGCTGAAACTATTCATAAACAGCATTATTTCACGCCCAGCGAGCATTTCATCACAAACACCTGCACCCCTGCTTACTCAGTCAATTATTCAAAGTGTGTGGCAGCGACGCAACATCATGCAGCTGCTGGTCAAGAGCTTCAGTTAACGTTTGAAGTTTGTGATTTCGGCTGAATGGATAAAATCAGCACCCACTGCCGGGTCACATGACCAAACCAGACACCAGAGTGTACGCACCAATACAGCGAGGGGGAGTGGGCGTCTCGGTTTCCAGCGTGTTCGTGGTGTCAAGGACGATGCACCGAGGGAAACAAACAGAACTTGGGACAAATACTGCGCTCTACCCCTAAACAGTACGGGTGTACACTGTCTTGAGTCCGTGGACCCCGACCTGCCGTGTAATAACAGTCAGACCAGCTTCTGCTGGTGGCGCAACAATGATGGAGAGGCTTTACACTGTTGTCCCCTTATTAGCGATCAGTCATCATTTAAACACAGCCTGTCTGACTGCTGCTGCTCAACATGGGCATTGCTTCACCATTTATCACCTGCTAATGACCAAACTGCTTTCATGGGCACAGTAACACATCTGGGGAACTTCAGAGAGCACTTCACCGCAAAAGGCTTGACCCGACCTGAATCCAGTGAAACACATGGGGCTAACTGTTATGCAATCAACCACCTTGTGCATCACATGATATGGATACTTCACAGTTCTGCTGCAGCCGTTTATTAGTTTCCAAAACTTGATGATGCGGTTTGTGTCAAGGGCCCAAAACATTTTGATGCAGATCTAGAATAGCGGGGAAGATCTGCTATTTGTTTATTTTCTTAAACATTGTGTAATGTTAACATTTCTATTGATTTCTGATTGATTGAAGAATAATTTATGGATGTCAGTGACAAGAATCAGCCATTTTAAGGGGATTATAGATTATTATCTGATTATTATTTAGTGCATTTCCAAATAAAAATCAGGATCCTGTGATTTAAATTGTGGTTTTAAAAGGGGATTCTTGGTCAGTGCTGTCCGAGAGCCATTCTAATCCTTTCACTGTTTATTCTGTGTCTAACGTTAATACACAATTTACTGGTTCATGCACTGTTTTGTTTCGACCAACCCATCCGTCGCTCAGTATATCGATTCTGTCGATGGTCACTTGCGTTTAATTCTATGACAAAATTAGGCCAGCCCCTCCCCCTTTAATGACTGCTCACCCATGAAGCTCATTTACATGACTGAAAATCATGCCTCTCAAAATCAGTCATGCACCATGGACCCCAAGAACAGACTGGATGTCTTGGCAGAGCTCGAAGTAAACCAACAGTATGGAGCGTATCGATAATGAGGACACTGCCCAGCTCCTGCTCAGCGTGCCAGGATTTGTCCAAGTAGATAAATCAGAAATAATTGCCCGTTTCCCCTACATTTCCTGGCCACACTGAGTGGAGATGAAGGGCCACGACACAATACAATCAGACATCAGTCACTTCTCAGCCTTCACGGGTCACTGGCTGAAACAATAGGGAACATAGGGTAACTGCTCGCCATATTCAGTCTGGACAAAGTGTTTTTCCTTTTTTTTTGTTTAAGTCAGGACGATACATGGAACTCTTCAACCTACTGATCACCTTTCCTCTCTGAGCTCATCCTGACTCACTTATCAGGCACTTGATGAGCGATAATGACCTGTACTGAGGTACTTCAGTAACGTGGCGTCAGTCATTAGTTGCAAACATGACACTGTGTGCCTTTTTAAAATTGACTCAAAATTAAGAGAACAAAAAACAAACCACAACTTATTACTATGACGTGTGTGTGTGTGTGTGTGTGTGTGTGTGTGTACTCCTCTTTCAGTCACGTGTCACTGTTGGGTCAACAAAGGTGAAGCATAAACAGAGGGACGGCAGGATGAGGAACGGGGGGCAAACGCTGTACGGAGGAGCTGAAATGGAGTGAATCACTTTTTTTACAGGGTCCTTCCTCAGCGCTCCTGGGTGATTGAACAGATCAGTTGTCTTCCGCTCGGAAACGTGAAAGAAATGCAGAGAGGAAGAAGCACAGAGAGATTTATCAGCGCACGGGGATGTGCTCCTCCTCGTGTGTGTTACTAGAGCAGTCATTTATAGAGCAAACACCTGCAGGGTGAAGGGTTGGGTCTGCACACGCTGCCAAGGTGATGGTAAAACTGACGTCAGCATGTCGTCATGATCTCTCTCACGAGACGGGCCTGTAAGTAGGTAAGAGGTCGCTGCGTGTTCGGAAAATCAACATAACAGGCCTGATGTGTTTGACTCTGGCAGCTACGATGGGAAAGTGAAGTTAGGGTCAACTGACACATCAACAGAGATCCTGGTCAGAACTCACTGTAGGTAGCAGATTCTTCTTAAATGTGGAAACGGTCTAATGCAAAACAGAATTTTATGATGTTTTCAGAATCAAGTGGCATAAATCATCAGCTCTGAAGGTTTGGCAACACTTTTCCACAAAGCTGAATGTGTAGCTCTTCCGGTTCAGATGTGGATGCTTGCACAAGTCGTAAAAAAAAATCAAAGGATCAAAAATTTTGTCAATTTTTGTCCCCCCACAAAATTTCATGAAAAACAGTTGAGTCGTTTTTTTCTCAAATCCAAGCAAACACAGACAAAAGCAGAACCTCCGGGTCAGAACACACAATGGATTGAGGTAACAATTTAAAAGCAAACGTGCTGCAAGTCGATCCAACGTGCAACGTTAGTGGGTCCCCATGGGATCCATGCTCTGGCAACAATGCATATCTGCACAAAACATAATGACCAGCTAAACTCCCCAGAGCCATGGTGCGACCACGGCTGCAATGTAATAACTAATTGGAATTATTAAAGCCTTTATCTTTATACTATACCACATGTCATTTTGCTTTTTTTTTGGGGGGGGGGGGGGGGGGGGCAAAATTTCCCTCCAAGACACGACATTGTGACAAGACAACGGACAAATCCATTGAGACGATCAATATAATTATTTATGATGTCATTACTCAGCCCTGCATCAAAGATGTGTAGTTCCTGTTGAGGAGTACGGGACTCTGACTTAAAGGCTTGTACCATTGTTCCAGCAGCGTCTTCGAACTTTAACGTGAGTTGTAGCGGCTGAGATGAACTATTGCCACCTCTGGCGACTCGTTAGTGCTAAGCTAATTAGTAGCGCTATGGCAGAGGAGACGGGGGGGGGGCTGGGATGTGAGGGGAGGAGCTAGGCTAATGAAGGATTAGGCAGAGGTTGTTACCCTGTTTCCTTTTGATGGGATTACTGTGCTGAGGGCTACACACTGGCTGGATGTTAATGATAGTCGTTCTGCTGTCGTCGGAAACAACACCAGCGACAGAGTCGCCTACGGCGTGAAGGAAAGGAAACGTCGGGATGGGACATTAGGACAGGAAAGAAAAGGAGAAGACAGGAAATGTTGGGAAGAGAGAGGGACAAGAAAGGATGTTTTAGAGGGAAAAGGAGGGGAAATTCAATGAAAAGAAAAAAATAAATGAGTTCAGAACGGGAAACAAAATGCTAATGGAAAAAGAGAAAAGAAAGGAAAACGGAGAGGGGAGAAAAGGAAGGAATGAGAGGAAAAGAGAGGAGAGGAAAGGGAAATGAAATGAGATGAGAGGAAAGGAAGAGGAAATGGGATGTGCAGTGACTGTGAGGTTTAGTTAATTAACCTCTGTTGCACACCTACACTGCTCTCAGTCCGCTATCACACCACACGCAGCATTAAAGGGACGTTCCACTGAAAACGCCGCCGTCAGAATACCAGCGCAGAGCTGGTGTAAAACAACTGACTTCCTCCTCAGCCGCAAAGTGCGACAGCCACACGGGAGAGAGAGAGAGAGAAAGGTGTACATGCTGTGAGAAATATTCATATCATCCGGAGTGTCATGGTAGCTCGCTTCTCATTGATATGCATACCAGCTTATAATTTCAGCTCCGGTGATTCTCAGAACAGGATGAGTCACACCAACCGGTCTTCACCCTCTATTACTCTCCTACTCTGAGCTCGGCGCCGACAACTTGAGACTGTTATAATTATACAGCACTTTACAGACAAACTATTAACTGAGTGTTTTTACTCCAAACACCACATTTGGAACCTTTTTCTGTCTTCAACAATAAACTCTACCATTGATCCAAAGACAGCGTGGCAGCTGCTTTCAGACGTGAACTGAAGTCTGGACCTTTTTCTGGAATTGTGTGTGAACACAAATGTATGTGTCACTGACGCCCAACAGTTTGTTGAACTTTTCTTCTCAGGCTCCAGGTAAATTGTCTTAAAAATGAGCCCATTTGGGAAAACAACCTGAAAAGTAAACAGAGAGCTGCATGTAAACATGCAAAAGATGAAAGTTCTCATTGTTTGTGTCACTTACAAAAGCCACCAGTCGACCTGGAGAATCAAACTCACCAGAGAGCCTGGCGACACGAACCAGAACACGTTAATCAGACAACGTCCTTCTTCACACGTGAAACTCCAAAACAGGCCCAAACCCTGATATTTTTCAGCACGTGTGCAAACAGCTGTAGAAACAAACCACTGAGGCTTCCCAGCTGCGTCTTAGTCTTTTACATCACTGCTATGGTTTCACAGCTGGAAACTTTGCTTCGATCGGTCACTTCCAGATGAAACAGTCGTTTGTCGTCAGCCAAAGAGCTCAGAAAAACATCCATAACTCCGGAGTTTACTTGATCACACTGAAAGCTAAGCTAATAGATAATAGCACAGCATCTCCCATGAGAAACGGAAGCAGAATACGAACAGGTTAATGATTGTTCGTTAGCTATTGTATTGTTATATATTATTAGGTATTATTGTGTGCTACTGTGCTCTTAATAATAGTAGTAATATTGTCATCAACTCTGTGCCATCACTAATAATATTTTACTGACAATTCACATGGACTTGCTATGCCTCAAAATCTGCAAGAAAAGGAGCAGAAACCTCTAAAATAAAGCGTTTTAAAAAAGACGTCCATGCAATACACGTGTGACATGATTGGATATAATCTACATGCTTGATTAAAAGAATGCCCCTGTTATACAAACAAGAGGACGCGTGGACGTGTGTGGTTATGGCGCAATGGTGGTGCCATGGCAACTGAGAAATGTTCCTCTCATCAGCAGGGCCCACTGGATCCAAAGATACGAGGAAGCTTCCCGGGTCTGTGTAAGAAGCAAAATGACACAACATGACGAACGTTTGTCAATATATTTTGTAGGTGCAGCCTGAAGCTGTGTGTGTGTGTGTGTGGTCTTTGTGTCTTTCTATTGCGTGCATCAGTGACAGACTCGTCCAGGGAGTAAATTTGCCCTCTTTGTTTTGTTTTGGGGGCTTTAATTCTGCTGTTGTTGGAAAATTAGCCATAATTGCAGCCTGCAAATGCTTATCCCCTCTCTTTCTCCTCTCCAGCGAGTCTCTAGTGAACACTAGCCGCGCACGAACACCACACACACCCAGGCTGCAACCCTCTGCAGATAAAATGGAAGGAGACGCACATTTTCTCCCTGTCACATATATGTTTGCATGCACACATACATCAACGCACACGCATCTGCAGGTTGATAATGAGACTGGCAAAACATGATTTATGTTTCACGGTGCCATATAATTGATTTGATTAATCACATTCTTTCTCGACTAATTAAATTACCACAACAGATTACAGAATATTCGGCGGCACACGTGCCCGCAGCGCTCGTCGCTGTTTGTTGTCGGATTACTTGTTTCTGAAAGCTGCGATCGATGGATTTTATGGCCGATAAATCATTCTGGATCCATTCCTCAAGCTTTAAAAACACATGCGCGCAGGAATTCCTCGAAACGTGTCCCTCAGTAGTAAAACATCTACCAGTGCAGTCAAGTAGTCAGCACGTATGATGCAATACAGATGGTTCTGGGTTGTGAAATTCCACATATGCTCATAATAACACGAAATATACACGAGGCATTGCATACATTCTTCCCCGTGTTGATCATCCCTGCTCTTATGTTACATATAGAGTTGAAATGTAGTGACAAAGATTTGAAAATAGTGAAGCCTTGTGGTTTCTGCAGCTGTGCATTCCAATACTCTGTTTTCAATCTGCTGATATTGTACATGTTGTCCTTTGGCCCACATGTAGATTAGTTGACCTGTCTTATTCCAGCTTAGCCCACGCTGATTTTCCTCACATGGTCCAGATGGTCGGCTTCATTCTGAGCGACGTGTGAGTCCTGAATTAGAAACGTGATTTGTGATATGATTGGAGTAAGTTCATAGAGCATTTTCGTTTTTGTGCTGATCGCCATTCTTCAGTCATTTGTGTTGGTTCCTCCCCTCAGGCATGTCCCTGTATTCAAGGAGCCACTGAATCCAGATGTTGAGTAAGAATTAGTGCGCGAGGGAAGACAAAAGAAAGCAAAAAGGAGTTCTCAGTTAATCTCTTTAACCAGTCTCAAGCCAAGTTAGATTTATTCACAACCACGGCTGCTCAGACGGAGGAAGGTGCAATTCAAGTGGAATGGATACTTGAAGGCAAAATTACAGCCATGTCAGTCTAAAACCAGCAAAGACACTTTCTAAATTGCATTCGGGTTTAAGGGCCCAGAATACTTAATTATCTTTAACCATCTTTCAACCAAAGTGCAACTGTTGCCTAACCCAGCCACAGAAAGGAAGAAGGCTGCCAAGCCAGCGTCTGTCTGGTGGGATCGCTGCTCTGCCGTGCTGATGAGCCACAGCTCCACAGAGGTTTTAGCTTTGAGAAACTGTTAAAAAAGGAACCTAAAGTTGTTAAAAGACACCAACGTGTCCTCCGTTTGCCACTTGTGTGATTAAAAACATTTAAGCCTTTACACTGCAGCAAACAGATGCCAGGTGTTAACATAAAGATCCAACATCCAGGATATGGGACGTCGCAAACCTAACAACCAATCCTGTCCAACTTGTGGGTGGAGCTCAGTTGCTGGAAAAGGCTCCTCGACTGCAGGAGGCACTGTGATGGTGGGGAGACTGGGAGGAGGGGAAGTGTGGTGGTACGTTTAAGGTCATGGGGGGAATATTCTTTTGCATGCATGATGCTAGCTGTGACCAGGGCGTACACGCTGTAATGAAACGTCTTTCTGCCATGTTGAGCCACCGCGCTGCAGAGGCTGCAGGACGGAGAAATGAAAATACATTCTGCTCGAGTAGGTCGAGGAAACCATAAAAACAAAAGACTGAGAAATGGCCAAAGGGGAAATACAAGGAGCGCGGGACTTGTGAAGTTTAGAGGTACGGAGGGACACTGTAAAGTGGGCGAAAGAGTGTGAAGAGCACATAAAAAAGAGCAGGGGATAGAGAAGATTGCAAGAAAAGAGCATAGACGGAGAGAAGGCAGATTGGTTGGGCAGATGAGAAGGAACAAAAGAGAGGACGCAGAAAAGAGTGAGAGAGAGAGAGTAAAGAGGTCATGGCGTGGTTATGAAACAGACTCTGACCTAATCTGGTGTGTTTATGACTTTGTGTTTTCCTTTTTTCCCCCCAGGCTCTGAGACGCAGGCTGGAATTAGACTGGGCGGTGGCTGAGGATGAGCTCAAAGACACGACAGTGAGATGGGAGCACATTCTACTGTTTCTACCCAGAATGCAGCTCTGTCCGTGAGTGTGGATAGCGGGGGTTGAGCTGGGGAGATCAGACACGCCTAGAAGCACCTGAGCCTGCATCTCTAACGTCTTGTGACGATTAACCAGAGAAATAGAACAAACAGAAAGCTTCTCTGTCGCTTAGTAAACTCCATGTACCGTCACTCTACTGTAGTCATCGTCACCCAGCATGCACCAGGACCTTGAAACTGAAGCAGCGAAATAGAATTCAGCTGCACTCATTTTGTTATTTATGCATTTGCTTTATGCAAGATGACATTTTAAAACCCCTTCTGTGGGGATAAAGTTAATTCTGCTCCCGATCTAATGTGTTTGTTGCAATGCAAACCACTTGCCTTTCTCCAGAGGGAATCTGTATAACAAATCCAGGGAAAAAGAATCTAAGCGACGGAGCGTTCATATCTCCCTTGTTTGGCCAAGACCTTCAGACCTTTCAGTTAAGTCTGAACTAAAATAACAGGTGTTGGAGGTGCCTCAGACAACAGGCCGCAGCAGTGGAGCAGACTGTCGTGGTTTGGTTTGTTCACACTGGGTTTTCTTCTGCAATTTTCGTTGTTCAGGCCAACTGAAGGAAGCTGAGAGAGGATTAGACAATAAAAGAAAGAAACGGAAGCAAGCCTGAAGTTCAAGTTGAAGTAAGAATGTCAAGTCGTTAGTCTGCTCCCTGACTTGCGAATGTGAAACGGATCAAATGAAAACAAGGTAACAAAGACGAGGAACTTGGTCTGGACCGTTGTGTGAAAACACCAGAAAATCAATAAATCATTTCTTCATTATCTTGCCAGAAAAGTGACCGCAGGGATAACTGGCCTGTGGCCACATTGTCTTTTGATCCTTCGACGTCGGCTCTTCACACCGCTGTTTTTTATCCCAAGCAAAAATTAAATATCTACCTCAACCCAACCCAAGTGTTATGTTTACATCACCCAAAACTGAGCCATCTGTAGTCTGCCATGCTACACTAAACCAAGCCCTGACCCTGGAGACGACCTTTTAAATGATGCCACCATAGATTCTCCTTCGTGTTTTGAAGGGGAGGGTGAGGTGTTGGGCTGCAATGTCCAACCTTACCACTAGATGTCACTAAATCCTCCACACAGACTCTTTAATATAACACATAATAGTTTGGAATTCTTCTGTCGGGCTCTCGTTATTGCCCCCTCCTTCTTCTTCTCTGTGTGTGTAGCTCTCGTCTGATACCTCAGAATGTTTTACACTGAATTATAGATTTGACATCACGTTCCAGCTGACCTGCTGCCACTCAGCGCAGGCAGCGCAAAGTGCTGCTCTCTGCCGGATCGCTGTGGCAAATGGATTCTGCTGTTCAAGAGACTCAGGGATCTTCGTCTCATTGTGACTAAACCACAGACAACAGTGACACTAATGCTCATTTATTATGCTAATCCACCCTAAACCGGTGTGGTTATGAAGAGCTCCATGTGAAAGCTGCAAGAGCAATGCAAATCAAGATCTCAGGAGTTTGTCCTTTGACAGTTCAATAACAGCCCAGGATGTAATTATTAGGGGCAAATGATATAAAGTTACTTGAGGAGCAGACTGAGGACACACTCATCGAAATCTAATGTCCCTCCAAACAGGTATGATTGCAGCAGCTTTCAGACCACGCTCAATAGAGTCTTGAGGATCAGTGGACAGCACAACACATCTTCAGACAAATGATGCAACATCCCAAGTTTAAAAAAATAATATTTAAAGTTTGAGTTCAGCACTGCACAAACTGATTGATTCATGCATCCCTCCATCCACTGACCCATCCATGCATCCAGTCCTCCACCCACTAGCATGCTGGCGAAATTCCTAACAACAGTAGAAATAATATTAATATCCCAGGATGAAAAAGAATGGTCACACAAAACAACAAGTTTCACGCTTTTTGGTGATAAAGCTGCATTCTTTGTGCATGTAAAGCCAAGTCTAGACCCACACAGTTTTTATATCTATTTTACGGCTTTAAAGGACTCACCAATTTAGTATGAATAACCAGTAGAATGACTGTTTTCACCTGAATTATACACAGAATGTAAAATGAACCATTAATCACCAAAAACCAACAGATTAACCAAATTCTGTCAGCGTGTTTAATTCTCAGCATCTGTACAGCATCATTTCACTAAGCCTTTTTGCCGCGACATCATGATGAGTAGGTTATCGCAACAGTGAGATATTCTGAAGTGGCACCGAATGTTCTCTGTTCACGTGTCATCACAACCTGTCATCGTGTCGCGATTGTATCAGCTGAGGGATCGTGCCAGGCCACTGTAACAGGAACCCTGCTTCAGGAGCAAAATTCATTAATGAACTTAAGAGCACTGTAGAACAGTGAGTGCGTGTCCGCAGAGCGAGGACATCTCATCCTCGGTGCTGTTTGCATGTGGCTGGACTGAGAGAGAAATTCATGAAAAAAAGGCTCAACAGGACCAGACTGTCTGGGACAAGGTGTACACAGCAGTGTTTTAATGCTTTCCTCTGTCCTCATCTGACTACAAAACACTGCAGCTCACAGTGTGTGTGTGTGTGTGTGTGTGTGTGTGTGTGTGCGTGCCCTTACATTCTGATGAACAAGACCCAAACACAAAACAAAAAAGCTCTGTTTTCAATACCTGTCATTGTGATATTAAGCATCTTGTGGCTAACATTCAACCACCTCCTTTTGCAGTTTCATCCACGTGTTTGTTGTCAGGTTTCTATGATGTGTGTGAACTTCTCAGTTGACAGGGCTGAATTCATGTGGATCATGTATTACTGCAGGGAAAAGGCCAACTAACTACGTTCAGGTTTTCAGTCTTCTCCCTTACAGGGCCTCTTCAGCCCCGCCCCCTGTTCTTACACACAAACACAAATCTCTCTCTCGCCTCCGTCCCCTCTGGCTCTCACACACACACACACACATACACACACACACACACAGAGGGAGAGAGATGCAGCGCCACATTTCCGTGCACACAACTTGTAAGACGCACATTCCTACCCGCTCGGCTGAGACGGTATGTGGACAAACCACAGGCAGGGAGAGGTAGAGGAGGCCAGGCCTCCACTCTTACCGATTACTGCAGGAGAAAAGAGAGGAGGAGGCTGATGCCAGCTTCTCTCCCAGATGACGTGCACACACATGCATGCACGCAACAAATTCACATGCACAGTACAAGACAGAGACGATAACTCTCCCTGCCGCACAGCTGCATGTAGTAATGCAGACGACAGAACACGCGGGTGACGGCACATGAAAACATTTGATGCGCCCTTGCAGAGATATGATCAGTCGATCTGTGGCCACACACACACACACACACACACACACACACACATTAATGCCTTTACAGCGACTACGCTCAGAAAAACATTTACACTGGCTCCCGGTCTCAGCCCTCTTAAACTCCTGTTCTAACACCCCTGTGTTTATGGAGTCACGCTAACACACACTCAGACCCTTCATATACTGTACAAGCCATGTCACACAGTCCTGCAGCCATTTACATCCCCACAGCTCAGGCTGCATTGCATGATGTTGCCATGCCAGGATGTGTGACATGTTAGCATGTTGATGCTCAGCAGGAATAACGTTTACCATCATAAGACCCTTTTCCACTGCTCCGAAAAAAGAAACAAAAAAACCCTCCTACCATCTGGCTTTTGTCTGCAATGGGAATGAATACAAATACAAATGACTCCGCAGTAGACACGTGTTTTTATCGGCTCCAGCTCGGATCAGCAGTGATGGAAACATGACAACCGACTTCTCCTGTGCGACACTGCGATGTGGGTTCAACATCTGGCCTTGGCATATAAAAAGCGATGAACAACAGACATATTTTTCTGAGTTTCATGCAAAATGCAAAGCGGCAGAGACAGACAGATGAGCTCAGCGTCAGGCACCTCAGTGAGTTCGAACGTGTCTAAAGCAGAAAAGAAAAAAAAACAAAACAAAGCCAGACTCCTCTGCTGGCAATGGGGAATTGCCTTGATTTAGTATTTACTATTTTAGTGACTATACCCATGTTTCAAACAGAACTTTGCACACTGGAGGTATCAGTTTAACATGGTCAGTTAGCATAGGCAAACACAAAGCCAGGATGGGAATGTAATTTGTTTTTGTATAGTTATGATGTATTATTATCACGATCAGGGTAAAAGGAAGGAGATCAGCAATGTGAAGGGGATTCATCTTCAGGAGATAAAGAACCTGTAGGGATGTGACTATCCAGTGAGTTCGTGTTGAGCTCTTTAGTTATTGAGCCGGCAGTGCTTCCCCACAGGCGTCCTGCTACTGTAGCTTAAATTAAAGTGGCTTTCACACTCACACACGTTCAAAGATCTTCGACACATTTGATAAATGAAATACGAATCTGAAGAGAGTCAGGCTGAAATAACACACAGTGAGAGTTATAATATATATATATACAGCGCGATATCAGGGGTGTGTCAAAACATCGGCTCAGTGAAAACTGAACGGTTTCTGGTCAGTCTTTAAACACACACACACAGACAGACAGACAATGCTCATACTTCTACCTTTGTGGCTGATGAAAGCGCATCTTGAACTTCTAAGGTTTTTAAGACAGTAACATGTCCTCTCACCCTGCAGCACGACCTCACTCATTCATGTATATAGTGGCCAACATGCACCCGTGCATGTTTGTAGCACAGACAAAGGACGCACTGGGGACATTTTCTGAATAGAAGTTCTCCTCCAAAACGTGTCCTCTAAACTGTGTTTTTTCCAAGTGCACAAGACAAAGACTACAGGATATATCCATCAAAACCTTTTTTCTCCAGGTGGGTTTTGCTCCCTCAGAAGTCTGATGGCCACTAGAACATAACTCCTTCTCTTAGAGCTTTATGTCTCTTCTGGGCTTTATCATGTTGGAGCTTCTTTTTATGAGCTGTGTGCCAAAATCAAATCCAGGTCCCTCTATCCACAGACGTGAGGATCTGTCTGTTCTTTGTCTGACCCCAGCTCTAAATCTCCTTTCATCTAATGTCTTTTTCTTGTTGACACTAATTACGCGTTAAAACAACTTTTCATACTTTGCCTCAAAAATGAGGAAGAGCGGTGGGAGGTCTAAGACGTAGACTTAAAATCACATTTTCTTCTTTCGACGTCTCATCTGATCTACTGTGGATACACACGATGTCCACACTATTACAGCATTTTGGCCACAAAATTGGTGAAGGTTGGAAACGCTGCCGGGCCTGTTTTAGTCTGAAATCTTCTGCTACGCGCAAGAACTGACATGTTCAGAAGCTTCGACATTCGAAACTCACAACAGCTTGCTGATTTTGCCTTTTTGGCCATGACGCAACTGATTCACTGATTCACCAAGTCTCTATTGCATGACCCTCATCCAGAGGAAACACTGACAATCGAGAAATGCTGAACCTGCCGTCTTCGACTGCTAACGACTCGTAGGGACAGGGATTGAAACTGACCAGGAGCCGAAGTGCTTGAGGTTGCTTTAACCTAAAAACTACTGGATGTGTCCTCAAACGTCCACTGTTGACTGTGCTCGGCATCGGTCCAGATAAAGTGGCTCAGAAAGAAGAAGATCTCTGCTCATTGATTTCATATTGCCCGTGCATGCAGTCATTTGCATGTATATTGCCGACATAGAAATGCATACGGTTGAGCGGTTTGCATGCTCCCAAAACACCGTCCTCCGTCTCTCCTCTATCTTTGCACTCCGCTCTTCCTTGCCGCTCCCAAACCATCTTTGCAAATTCTCCACACTGCCGTTTTGTGCGATATCTCTTTTCGCTTTTGTCACCAATATATTAACACACCCTGTCTCCTTCTCTTGCTCCGTCTTTATTTTTCTTGCTTGCTTAATTTCTCTCCTTTTTTCCTGTTTTTATCACAAGCCCTCTTCTTCTTTTCTTTCTTTTTTTATTAGCCCGACAGACAGAAAAGTGTGAACATTTATGCGAGTTGGAGCTGCTCGTCTCCTTTTGTCTCTGAGCCGAGCTGCAGACCCCTCAGAACAGGGGCTCCACCCAGGGCCAGCTCATGCCCCCTGACGCCATTCATATTCCTCATATGAGCCAGCAATGAAACTTCATATCTTCATATCAACGATATCCCTGTCTTTTAATAACACGGGAAATTGCTGGTCTAGGTGGGTGCTTGCATTGAATATTCTGGATCTGCATCGGCTGGATTCATTATAAGCTGAAGAAAAATAAATGATGAGAGGGGAAAAAAAAACTGTTGTTAAGTTTTGTCTTAAAATGTTAAACATTCTATCTCCGGCTGTCTTTAGTCTACAACTTAAATGTGAGTCCTTGTATTTTCTAATCTGTAATCTGGACAACACAGATGATGAGAACATTTCTCCTCCCATCGCAAAATCTCCTCATGAGAGTGTCATGGAAACTCAACCTGTGAGAACACACACAGCTCCTGGCTGATCTGTTTTAAGACACACCAGCCACTCTGATTACCGTCTCCATAGCTGGCCATAAATAATGAGATTTAGCTCAATTAGGATCCTCTTGAGGTGTAAAACAAGTGGAGAGGCTTCAGTTAGCCTGCAGTAATCCACACAGCTTTTACTCAGCCTGCTGCTGGATAACAGCCCCGGGGTCAGTGTTTATCCTGAACGTAAACTAGACGCTGTGAGCAGCCCTCGGCCGGCAGACCAGAGCCAATAGAGCAGAGCATATAGAGCAGACACCTCCCGGAACGATAGCATCTGATCTCTCAGCGACTTGACGAACAACAGGACACTCCGGCTTCCACCTTCCCCCCCGCAGCAGTGCCATCACCAGCAAGCCTCCATCCATCTTCCTGCTCTTAGTGTGGATCTCTGTCTCCACCGCTCAGACACAGGGACTGGAAGGGCAATGCAATCTCCGTCACATAGATGCTGAGAAATGGTGGAGGCTGCCGCCACCGTATAAACAGCGGACTCGTGCACGACACAAGAAGTTCCCCAGAACGTATAAACATGAAAAAAATATTTCAACGGATTTTAGGTTTCCTTGATAAGAGGTGATTGATTACTCAGACAGATGTTGGGGGGGACGTGGACAATTTTCTCCAGCTATGTCAGATCTTACTGTAGACAAACCAGGTAGGATGAACACAAACTTCACGCTGCACCATAGCTCTGCACACAACACCCAGCTCACAAAACACTCAACCAGTATCTGGTTAGTGACTGAGCCTTGATCCACACACGAGAATACACATGCAAGACTGCTTCTCCCCCACTCACCTGATCACGCAGCAAACAGCAGCAGGCCTCATGCTCCCTCCTTCAGGTTTGTTTTGCAGGTACACAGGAACATGTGGCCCTCCCACCCCCTTTTATAGACTCCGCCCATTTACCTGGACTTCCTGTTTCCTGGACTTCCTGTTTGTTGATGGATTGGCTGAGAGCTGCAGGTGGAGAATACAGAGAGACCGTTTGGACACTTCCTAATGAACAATGACCAATTGATGTATTTACATCTCAACCAAATGTAATGACTGGTTTGAGAAAATGATGATGTGTTAACATTTCAGGAATATTTGTCTGGGTCACACGGTTTGAGAGGGAACCAATAATTTATTTATTTGAGACTCAAACACTTGATGAAATTGTCAACAAAAACAAATAAATTGATATTTACTGTTGTGATTTATGCCTCCTATGTCTTTTTTTAAAATTCTATTCTATGCCAATTGATTTGGGCATATGTGCGTATACACGTGCTGTATGTATTAGTATGAAAGTCACAATCAGACGTGATTCAGACGTGTAAACCTGGCACTGGACTTTACCCGCAGTTTGCTTTTCAAACATGTACACCACAGCAGGAGGTGCTCTGCAGCGACGCATTCACAACAGCAACAAATCCTCTGCATTATTCAGGCGGGAGGTGGTGCAGCAGGGTGCAGCAGACCGAGGCAGGAAGTAACGTAAGCGCCATCCACCCCCCACTCGCTTGCATTGAATCCAGTGGGGGATCAACTGCTGTGTTCTCACATTAAATCTACAGGATTTCTACGGACCTCCTCGTAGAAAGACCAGATGGACAAAGTCTGCAAATAATCCGGAGTCTCTCACTCTGACAATTGCTCACACATACACCTCCCCTAGAGAAAATACTGAGGATCTCCGGAGTTCTAAAAACACTTTGAGTTCTAAAACACTTCATGCTTGTCAGTGAAGACTTGAGCCAATCAGGGCAGAGTCGTGTCAGGGGCTGCAGCTGGAGGAGAACCACTGACTGCACATGATGGACAAATCAAGGGTTGGGATCGGCCCGAGCAGTTCAAGTTAGCCATGTCAGAGCCCTGCCCTGTTGTGTTTATTGGCAAATGATGAGCACATTTAACAAAAAACAACAAAGCGCAGCAGGATAAGCAGCGTGACTCCATGTGCAGAGGAGAAAATCTATGAATTCAGGCCAGGAAGGTAATGCAATAAACAAGAGTATCCGATGACCTGATGAAACAGCCATGGCCTAACTGCACGGACTGTTGAACGTCTTGACCTGCGCTGAATGGTCATGCAAACACAGATCGATTGACAGGAAGTCCACCGAGCGTCTTTTGTGAAGCTTCGAGTGAAAACACCTCAAACCGAATGTGACAGAAGACCTTGTTTCGTAGGGAGAGACTGGAATGTCTGCCAGAGGGGCGTGGTCTGTCTGTCTGTCTGTCGGTCTGTCGGTCTTCTGGGCTTCCTTTTTATGGCGTGTTGGTGAGGCCGACACAGATATGGTTTCACTTCCCGTGCCAGAGTCAGGCCCCGCCGCTGACAGCAGGTTTTATTTGATGTGGATGTCCCGTGTTGGGTTTCAGTGCCGGCTTCAACATATGATCTCCATTATGACCAGAGGAGGAACGCATGCTGGTGGATGACTGGTGACTCTGGGCAGACAGGAGAGAGGGGGATGGAAGGAGAGACGGAGGGGAGCCAACAGATGAAGAGTTGTGTGGCGGGACGGAGAGATGTAGAGGAAGAGGAGGTCATGTATCAGGTGGACGAGTCGGGAAGAATGGGGGAAATTAATGGGATGTGAAGGGAAAGATAAACAAATTCAGTGGGGTTCGGTGTTTGAAGTGGAACAGGAATGAGTTCAAACAGCAGCCAGGCCCCAACGTCTGAGTGAGCTCGTACAAAGACAAAAGGCTAAAGCTGTTTTCGGACAGTTGTGTCTGAACACTTTCAGTGTTCCTCTCAGATATGAAGAACACTGCAGGAGATTGTCCAGGTCAGACATGTTGACCACAGTGGGGAAAATGTTCTTTTCTTGCATCTTTTTAGCGACATGGCTTCTTCTTTCTCCACTTCTGATATTTGTAGTCCTTTAGTTTCTTTCACTCATGTGTCTTCCCATGCTAGAAATGTCATCAAAACACTGTCTTCTCCCAGGGGCTCATTTGGATGTCTTCTGGACATTTCTATAGGGGGCTGGCAGGGAAAGTTTCTGACTGGTTCTCACATACAGGCCCTCTGGAAAATGTAGGGAAAATGACTGGAATTCCCTAACCCTAACCTTAGGTCCAGAGGAAGGACTTGGATGAATAGATAAATCAAACATTTCTATCACTGCTTTTCAAATGGCTGGCTATCGCCTTAGCACTGATAAGGCATGCGGTCTTTGAACATCCTCCTTGACAGCAGTTTAGCTTAAAGAAAATAAAGATGCATTTTAAACTAAATGATTCAAATGATGTATTATCTAAACTTCACTGGAGATATACGCTGACATGCTTACTTCAGCTGAGGTTTATACAACAAACACTTTTGAACATATATCACTTAAACTGACATCCCGACACAGTCCAAGTCTGACAGTGAAACTTATGATCCACACACACACACATTAGTTCCACAACAGACACTGACACCGCTCATACAGAAACAAAATGAACAACCACTGACTCAGGATTCAATCTGATACACCGTGTACTATGGATCATGAAGCTTAATTATATGTTGGCATAATACTTGGATGTTACCTAAGTGCCTCGAAGCGCGGCCCCTCAAACACTGGAATATGTTCAACTAATAGATTTGAGGTGCTAGATGGCATTTGTTGAAAGTGTGAAGAATTAATTACACAGAACGCCTTACACCTACTGTGAAAGGTCAAAAAGATAAGTGACTTCACCACGGCAAACAGAGGTTTTATTAATTCTGTGTAACGATGTCTAATAAGTCAGAAGAGCGGGTAAATGACTCAGGGTTTACACAAAGATCTGGCATCCGTGGAACACGCTCCTCCTGTACGGCACATTACTGTCAAAGTCCAGAAAAAAATATATATATATTAGGTTTTAGTAAACAGACACGCTGCAGGGGCCAAACATTTCACTCACACACCCACAACAAAAAGCACAATCATCTTCCCAATCAGAGCGTGTGCATTTTCATGCATTTATTTTGTATCCTAATCGACATTATCTCAAGGTACTTTACATAAGCCTTTAAAAATGAAACACAATCCCAACAGTTCCTACTTTAAAAAACAGGTTGTTGTTCTGCGGTATCGCTAACGGTAAGCAGAAATAATAATAATAATAATACAATTGGGCTAAGTTGTGCCGTGGCGTCCCCTCCTCTCTTGTGTTGTGTTGGTAATAACTTGGGCTAACTCTCTCACTAATAATAATTTGATGGCGGAGGAGAACGGAGGGAAGAGGGAAGGAAAGAATTATATTTATTGGATGTAACTGTTTCGGGCTCTCTCTCTCTCTCTCCATCAAATTGAGCCTGCACATCATTCTATAATTCCTTCTTATCGGCCAGAGGCTTTAGTTATTTACTTTAAAATGGACTAATTTCTTATTCCAGCGGAGGGGGGACCGGCCGCTGACTTGAACAGCTGCTTCATGACCCAAAAAACTGTCAGTCTTTCCCTGGAATAAATTGTGGAATGTTCCACCTCAAGCCGAGGGGGGTGCGCGGGAACAGAGGGGACCGCGGCTCCGCTTTAAAAAGCGCCGTTGTTCGCCTTTTTTCGCGACGCGCACGCTCGCGGGGCCACACCGCGACACGGGCGGGTGCGTGTGCGTGACACGCGGTCTCCGGGGGCGTTCGGACGCGGGCGCACACGCCGCGCGCACCCCCCCGCCCCTGTGCGCGGCGCGTCGTGTAGGCTCATAGTAGAATCAATTCACACAGAGGGGAGCTTGAAACCGGCCGCGGGGCTGTGCGCGCTGCGTTCGGAGAGAGCGGCGTGTCGGGCAGCTCGCACTTTACTAGTCCGGGTAGCATCCGTGCAGTATGTGCATGTCTGTCCCTCCGCGTGTACGTGCACGGCCGCGAGAAGAGAAGAAAGACAGGAAAGCAGGGGCAGAAAGGGGGTGGAGGGGGAAAGAGGGGGGAGGGGGGGGGGGGGGGGGGGGGGGGGGGGGGGGGGGGGGGGGGGGGGGGGGGGGGGTGTTGTGAGTTCTTGATGTGACGTGTTGCTCTGATTGAGTCTTTGTTTTGAGGCTTCATGACAGATGTGAAATAAAAGTTGGTGCAGGTCCGCTCTGCTGCTGATGTTTCCCTCTGTCTCCCTGAGTGTGTGTGTGTGTGTGTGTGTGTGTGTGAGACAAAGCCCCACAACAAACACACACTCTCCTCTGTGTGTGTGTGTTCCTTCCATCATGACCCAAAACTTTCCACCGTGTCAATAAAGCAGATCTGACACAGACTCACATCCATCCTGACACTTGTCACACGCAGTTGTCGAGACCTGGACGGCTGCAGAGTTGACAGGCTCCCTGCCCGTGGAGCTGTGCCCCTGCTCTCGTCCGTCCACGTGCACGAAGCAACACAACAGCAGGTCTGCATTTTAATGTGCGCTAAGGTCGCCTGTGTTCAGTATCAGCTAGGACAACAAAAAAACACCTCGTATTTCAGCCAGAGGTGGAAGATAAACGGTTCTTAGACGCGGCTGAATCTATATTATTCAATGTTTTAAATGACCCTTTGTGAATTTCAATTAAGACCCATTTTACCTGCTTCCCTCAGAACCTTTACTTAACTTCCCCCGTCCAGGTCACTTTCTTGCTCTTATGGAACAGAACATTTTACAGAATTTACCAGGTTCCTCCCACGTTATCCAAAAATGAAGCCTGGAGGAGGAAGCCACTGGAGGCCACTTCCTGCCCATGCATACGCTGGACCGATCTCCATCCACTCTCAATCATGATGATGTCACCCTGTTGTCATAGCATGAGCAAACAACTCATTACAGGCCAACATACTGAAACATGAACAATGACGAGAGCTACTGAAAATGACAGAAGCCATTTTAAGACATAAAGCATTCACTTTTAGTCTGCTTTATGTCCCATCCACTAACACGGAGGGGGCAGGGTTTATGACCTGCAGCCAGGGGGTGATCCAGAGGCCCGGTTTCACTGTAGGGGAGCTGTCATATCGTCCCCTTTTTATATAGAGTATGGAACATGATCATCTTCTTCTCTGAGTCTTCTATTTTAGATTAATTATTCACAAAGACATTACAAAGACCAGCGTCCAATCAATCCCACTGATGAACTCTCCTCCCTTCCTTAACTGTCGCTCTCTCTCTCTCTCTCGCTCATTATTCTGTTTATTTCCACAGTGTGTGTGTGTGTGTGTGTGTGTGTGTGTGTGTGTGTGGTGGCTTGTTTAATGCACTGCAGGTTGGCTCCTGCAGCAGGTCTGGCCAGATAAGACCAGCACACAGTTTTCTGCTGGGTGGGAGAGAGAGAGAGAGAGAGAGAGAGAAACATTGCCTCTTCACTCACATAAACCATTAAATTGTAATAATGGGGCCACCGGCGCTCAAAGCTGGATCTATAGCACCCCCTGTGGGTGATTAGCTGAGCGGCAGCCAAAGTGCCAGGGTCCTTGAGACTGGATGCTCCTGTGTTCCTGCTCCCCACAGCTCAATGAGACACTCGTGACCATTGTTTGAAGTTAATTAGCCAAAAGATGCAACAAGCGCTTTGCCTTTCAACGGAGCGACCCGAGATCAGGGTTAGCAGGGTAGAGAGGAAAGAATAAACAAGTAAACAAATAGAAATGAGCAAGTAGAGACAAAGAGAGAGAGAGCGTTCCACCACTGTGGACCGACAGACGTTAGCAAAAACAAAGAAATGATAAACCTTGAGAAATGAACAGAATGATGACAGCACACAGAGCTCCTCCAGTCCTGCTGAGTGGCATCTGACCGGAGGACTGTCCGTCTGTCTGTCCATCCGAGGACGGAAGCACAGTGTTGACTGGAAAAGAGGAAAAGAGTGAGTGACCTGAAACAAGGGCTGACTGTTGGGGCACAAAGGCTCAACTGTTCACTGCTTCAATAAGAGCAGTGACCAAAGTATTTTATGTTTATTGGAAGGACATCAGATAACTGGGTCAGAATTTGTGGTCAGCCGCGCTCATGCGGGAGCGGCGATGGTCGTGGATTGGTGTGATGTGGGAGGAAGATCCGGAGAGCACCTCCTCATCAGGTGAATGCAATGTGATCAACACATCATTAATGTTGGTGTTCTGGAATTGCACAGCATAAGTCTAGTTCACACTAAATGTCACAACTGCAACAACCAGAGCTAGAGCTATGAGCCGTAAATAGCAGCTAACTGATAGAAAAACTGTGGGAAAGGGACACAGGATAGACGTCCTGTCCTCATCTGACAGTATCAAAATCATGGATGTTTTAAGTGTCAGTGTTAGTGATTTTCCTGTGCTGAGGTATGCACTATTTCTTCCTAAATCCGGGCCGAGGTGTAAAACGATGACACTGCCAGGACAAAATCAGAATCACTGTGGAACGACTGCTCCTGGTTTGGTTGCGGGAAACTCTCTGATGCAGGACGCTCGTCCACACACTGTGTTCAAAGCAAGCACTCGGCTCTCATCAGGTCATAAATGTCAGCGTGTGTGACATGTGTGCTGTCTGAGCCTGAGGCTCCGAGGCCAATAAAACCTCAGTTTATCTTTTCCTGCGTCAACAGAGGACGGCTGATTGTCCGAGACGGAGAAAAGGGAGAGACAACAAGTCCCTTTCCATTAAATGAGTAGACGTGTCAGTGAGAAAAGTACAATCTGTTCTTACCGCTTTTTATTTTGTTTTATTCCTCCTCTATGTACAACATCCACACACAAATAACAGATCTATTTTTACCCAGAACAAGTGTCTCACACACACACACACATCTACATTTATATATCTATATATGCACAAAACCCCCAGCCTCCCTCTCCTCAGCTTGTTATCAATGGGACCCCAGCTGCTGCCAGACTCATTCAGTGCACACAGAGCGAAGGCCGGCCCGGTCAAGTTACTGAAGAGGCACTACAGTGGGCAATTTTTCTCTCCTTAGCCAGAGTATGTGAATGTATGGCAGACACGTCAGAGCTCAGGTGCAGCCCACGCCTCCTGTGAACAGGAAGTCAGACACGTTCTGCACTTTTAAATAAAAACAGTAAACAATCTGCAGGTTCTGGTTTTTCATTTGTTTATAATACGTATCACCTTCCATCCCCTGTTAAGAGACGCTGCTCTGTCAGTGGAGTGTATCCCTGCTGCCTTCACAGACCTGTACGGATGGTGACTGGCAGCACCGCCCTCTTCCCCATGACACTCTCAGCTTATTATTATTATTTTTTTAATTCTCTGCCAAATCACCAGAGGGTAATGTAACGCAAGTCCTCTTGCGTCTTCCCTTTGATTGCGTGTCACAGCTGATGAGAAAGGAGGCACGTTCTGATACTTCCTTCTGTCTGTCGTTCTCACAGCCAGGCAGCATGTTATGCTAATTGGACACATACACTGGAGGCGCCTTTGTGCTGCCTTTGTTTGGCGCTGTTTGATTATGAATTGGTGACATCCAGTCTGTTTTTGATGAATTGACAGAGAAGCCAAAGCAGATTTGTATTCCTGCCTGTGTCTATTTTCTTTTCTTAAACCTCTTTTTATCTACAAGTTCAAAAAGAAGAATTTGCAACCTGTCCTAGAACATGGTGTTGGCTTGATTTGCAAACCTCTGCAATCCCTGGACCTTTCTACAGTTTGTGAAGATATAGGTAAAGTTGCCCCCAAGAAAACAAATCCACATCAAATGACAAAAATAAATGTTATATGCATTATATGTTGGATGTAAGTAATGCAAGTTAGGAAGCAGATACCTCTGAACACTCAGTGTTAGATCATCTTTCGGTGTGTGGATCACCTGCAGGTGAGAGCAAGCAAACGCTTCATTAATTCTCCCATAAACATTTGCCTTCACTTGGTGTAGCAGCTCTCATCTGTCAGAAATAAACTTTCTGGTTAATTTGTGGCGTAAATGCCACCCGTTCCTCATTCTTGACTGTCTGCAGGCCGGCAGCAGTCAACGGCTATCTCCACAGGACTGTCCTTGTGTTCTTTGACTTTGGTGAAGAAAACTTTATCTGAGTCACATTAGGGAATTCACTTCCCATCAAAAGTCTCATCGTCTCTGATGCATGAATCCTATAAAAGTCAGTTAGGTGAACACAGCCTCAGATACATTATAGTCACAACTCTGCCTCCACCTAGTGGATTGCAACAGCTATTACATGGGGGGGGCATTTTAAGAGCATTTTCTTGTTTAGACAGACAACACTTTTATAACAATTGCTGGTATCATTGCTTTCGGGGAAAGATGGCATAGAATGGCCAAACGTATGCGGATATCATTGTCGCCAAAACAGCAATGTCAACGTCTCTGTGCAAAAACAAGGCCTGCAAAAAAAGTATCATACTGTTGAGGGCTTCACATACTTTCTTCCAAGTACTTTTGGCCAAGCTTCAAGTTACTCAAAGAGGAAACAAAACATTTGAATTCCCTATAGAGTTTAGTTCAAGTCGCTTATCGAATGAAATCCAGTGAGAAATCAAAAAACAGCACAGCCAATTAATTTACAATGAAAACACTTTATTCATTATGTCGTCAGTATCATTTCGTTGAAAATGAACAGACCAGTAAAAAGGAAACAATACGGTTTCAAAGTCATATATTCTATGTACCTTCCGTTTGAATCAGCACAGATATTGATTGAATGGCTTTTTGATAGAGTCCTTCTGGTAAATTTGAGCATATTATCGTTCATCATTACACAGTCTAGTCAATAATTACAGTAACTATGACATGACACACCAAAAGAAAAAAAAATAAAATGAAATCACACGTCTATAGTTGAAGTTGTGCCATGCTGGCTTGGCGGGCGGTTAAGATATAAACTATCAAAGCGTCACTTGCATGCACGGTTTATTGTCTACACAGCCGGGATTAAAAGAGCGTTACAGGACACCGAAAGCACTGAGAGGAAAACAGAAACGCGTCTCTAGGACTGTGCAACTCTGCTCAATAACAAAGGTCTAAGTTGGAAGCTTTGCATCACACGTAGGTACACGAGGTTCTCCTTCAGTATGTGCTCCTAGGACATACAAAATAGTCAGCTATTAGAAAGCACATGGCACAGAGCATAGAACAGCTAACAACTCTAAGTGATATAAGAGCATTAACATGATAATCATATTGGTAATAATAATACAGCAATAGGTGCGCTCTCCCTTCTGTCCGCGTCTCTCCCCACTCTGTGATACAGTATACTTTACAAACAGAGCAAATACATGTCATGATGAATTAACTGTACATGGCACTTCAGTAACACTACTCAACAAGGAACTCCTGTCGATGACTGAATAAATAGAGAAGACCAAATAAATAAAAGGTGTCGGTTCTGCTCATTCTCAGTTCAAATCCAGATCCATCTGCAGTTCTGAAAATGATACTCATCAATGACGGCTTGCTCTCACACACACACACACACGGGAAGGTGATACATGTTGTGGTTTTAGTTTTTTCTCTGAAATGTGAGAGAACGATGACAAAGAAATCGTGACACAGTTTTTTAAGATGTTATTGAGCATCTCGTATTGCTGATGAAGTCAACTCGGCTCTAAACTGTGAGCTAGATTATCTGCAGCTCTCCTCTCAGTAATCCATGAATTCACAAACTCCCTGTGAGAATGAGGACGATTGAATCTAAAAATTTATCTGCGTTTGTCTTCCCTCGTTCACACCAGACACGAAAAAACGAGATGAAGCTCTCGGCTGAAATCCGTCCCCTCTGCTCATCTCCAGCGAGACCAGAGCGCCGTCTCATCGATAAGTAATAAGCAGGCAGGATAGTTTGAGGATGGACATATTTTTACTGTACAGGGAAATGAAACGAGCGGCGCCGCTAAGTGGGGAAAAGGAAACCCATCCGATCAACACAAGCTAGATGTTTCAGTGAGATAAAAGATAAAAGAGAGTAGGTAGGGTGCCATGCTGTTAAAAAGATGTTTTTTAAAAATGCTGCTGATGGGGCACAGACTTTTAGACATGGTCGCCCTGGGGGAGGAGGAGGAGGGGGGGGGGGGGGGGGGCGCGGGGGGGGGGGGGGGGGGGGCTCCTCTCTAAACGCTTGTTTTGTTGAGATCAACTTTCACCGGCAGCGGCCCCGCCTCCTGGCTCTCGTCCGCCTGTTTCACGGCGACGGCGATCACGGGCGTCAGGTGGTACGGGTTGACTTTGTGGGCACTGTCCAGAAACTCCTTATCGCCGTTGATGCTCAGCTGCAGAGACACAGAGACGGAACGTTTGAGGACAGCGAGGAATCCTGCGGTGCTGTACTGCAGCAGCTCACAAGCTCGCCCAGAATTAAAGAGTCAGCTTTAAGTGACAGTCCTGGGAAGGAGGTTTTGAAGATGCTCTGATAACCCAGTCTGTGAGATAAGTCTTTGAAGAGATTACAAAGGACTGATGGGAGGAGGCATCATGGAGGGGGTTCAGCAGTCTGTCATGGATCTATGTGAACTGCTGCTGCTGCTGCTTTTTACTGCATAGAGAAAAGGGAAGGTCTGGAATACTGCAACAGACAGTCGCCGACCACAGCAATGCACGTTTTTTTCCCAGCCTGGTCGCACAATAAATGCTATGGTTCGACAATGCATGTCACTGCCGAAGAAAAACACCTTTAACTGGCCGTAAAAGAATTTAATCAACGGCCACACACTAATACTCATTAAGTCTATGCTTCTGGCTTGTGTGTGTGTGTGTGTGTGCGCGTACCTGTGTCTTGATGTGCTGCTCTGGCGCGGTGACGAGGCTGGCACAGCTGAGCCATAACATGACCATGATGGACAGGAAGAGACAGGCCGCCAAGATCCACCGAGGAAGACCCGAACGTCTGGAGGAGCGAGGCAGGAGGAAGAGGAAAGAGAATGAGGAGGGGAAGGGAGGACAGAGACCGCTCCTGGATTCCTGAACCCTCTCATCCAGGTCTACACGCCATCTCGCTCGCTCGCCTCGTTATGAGAACTCAAAGGGCTCCGAGACTCTTCTCTGCTTCCAAACTCTCTGCGATCAACTGAGTCTCTCACAAGTTTGAAAAAACAGCTGCAGACTCTTCTGTTCTCTGAATACGACGTTAATGAGTCCTTCTGGACAAACAGTCCTCAGCACTTCGCTTGCACGCCGCTTTAGATGAAAGCGCCTGCTATACTTCCTAGAGTTGTGGAAGCCTAAATATGAATACATGCATTATTCTAGCGTAGAGCCGTTTGGTAACGTCAAACAAGCAACCTTAACTTTTTGTCTTTTCATCACTCAAGAAAAAAGTAAAAGCAGCTGCAGCTCACCTGGACATGCAGCCCAGGAAGTCGTGCTCAGCCGTGGGGTCGTCTGCGTGCTGGACCGCGTGCTTCCCTTTACCTCCTGCTTTGGACGTGCCCTTCTCTCCGTGTCCCCTCACACCTGCAGCACGACACGAGGAAAACCAACGGATGGATGTCAGCGGCAGCGACACACGCGCCGCTACAGCGACTCTAACAGCTGGCGTGCTCTCACCGTGAGGTCTCTGGGTGTGAGAGTGGACCTGAGGCCAGGGTTTGTCAGCCACGCTGGATCGAGGAGCCTGCAGCTCGGGCAGCGAGTACTCCATCTCGGGCTGGCTCTGAGGAGGAGAACGCAGACACGGGACGCAGTCAGAGGAGTGGCGACAAAAAACAGTCGTGGCTGAGAAGCGAGAGGCAAAAGTTCTGTTTGAGGCCATTAGCCGAGCTTAGCATTAAGACGCAAGCGGGAACCAGCAGGCCTGAATTCTAGAATAAAAATGACAAGCAGTTTGTGTTGGATGTGGGTAGGTAGGTGGATTTCAGCGTCTTCTACCTTTAGATTCGGCCAGGCAAGCCCCACTTTTGTGCTAAGCTAACCAGCGGAACAACTCGAGGCCACACTTATTTAGTTTTGGATAATGAATCAGCTTAATAAAGACAGAATGGCATGGACACAGTAAATACAGTAAATATTTAGTTTTTTAATTCCTATCCAGGAACACTAGCAAAATATAATTATGTGGAGTCTCTAATATGACATAAAATAATGATAAATTATGAAGCACGTCCAACATGTCTGGGTGTTTCTCACCTGAGCTCAACCGTTTAATGGGACAGCACTAAAAACGATTCATTTTTCACAAACACACACACACACTGAGCGAGCCGTCAGTGTTTGCGATGTTGTTTCATTGTGTGTGCACTTTTTATGGTTCCCCTGGAGAACTCATTAAAAGAGGATTCCAGTTCCCGGCTGCTGACCGTTGCTCCACCACAGCAGCAGCAGCAGCTGGATGTAGCGACACTACTGCTGGCCTCAGCAACCAGGCACACGGTACAGTATATCCCACCCCAAGTCACGTCAACCGCCCAGTAATTATTGATCTGGACATTTAACCAGATCAATGAACTTTTTTGCTGTGTCATGCTTTGTGTGAGACCGGCAACATCCGGTTGTGTTGGTTCTTATTAATTAACCTATGAAATGATTGACCCGTTTTCTGCTAAAAGGCTTGAATCCCTTCTCGGAGGACCAGAAACAGAACACAGGGACGCGTGTTTGACTGAGACACAGTTTTCTTCCTGAAACACTTGAAATCCTCCAGCCGTCTGCTGTGGAGGTTATTTCAGAGGCAGGTTTATTACCCCTCGCGATCAATGCTTTCTGACAGCGAGCATCGAACCCACATCTGTTTTTTTTACTGGCGTAAAGTCTGGGGAGAGGCGAGGAGAGACGTGAGACGGATCATTCCCACTGGCTGCGGGCTACAGAGATCTAACGATCAGAACGAGTGGAGCCTGATCTGCATCTGTCATGCATTATGAGAGGGAGGCCAAAAAGGTCCTCTTGTTAACAGAGAGAGAGAGAGAGAGAGAGAAAGGAAAGAAAGAATGGAGAGAGTGAATGAAAGAGGGTTTGAAAGTTCAGACATCACAGTCGTAAAGAGGCCGAGGGGAGAGGAACACAGACAGGAACTTACCTCTGATTTAGATTCTTTTTCTACCTGGATGGTGTGGGGATAAATAACTTTAATGTGCCTTGATACTGAGAGAGGACAACTTCAGGCAAATGGCCGAGCATCACCAAACAATCAAAACTGGTTTCTGTCATTTCAGTGGTAGTTATTAACTTCCTGGTCTTTCTTTCATGGCTCATTTTTCCCCTAAGGGGTTGGGTTTTAAATCTGCTGCTGCACACAAGGATAATCGGGAGGATTTAGGGCCCAATTTGGCTCTTACGACAATCGGTAGGTTCTCTCTGTCGATTATCTGTGCAAACATTCCTGAAGTGAGACAGTACGCTCAATTCTTCATCCCTCTTTTACATCGACTTCAAATGTTTTTAATACAAATTCAAGAGTGTTCATAGCTGTCATGAATATGGAGACTTTCTGTGAAGTTCATGGCAGGTGGGTAAACAAAGCTGAGAACAAGCAGCGGCTTCTGTTTCAGTGTAGCATCATAAGTCAAAGTCACGCTTCCTTTCCAGCGCTGGTGATGGATCACCGGCTCCCTCCTCTCCTTTCAGGAGGCCTGTTTGAAACCCATTCAGGCAGAATGACGAATGCAAGTGTCAGGAGGAAAGGGGGCGGGGCCTCCTCTGTCTTTGCTCCCAGCCTTACAACAAGTCCAGTTTGTCCCGCAGGCCCGCGAGCTGACACGAGAAGTAAAAGGGAGCGCTTTAGACGACTCGGTTTGTCTCAAACTGTTTGGTCAGCGAATGATTTGTCAAAACGACAGGCGGGCGGTGAGAGGGGGAATAACAGAGGTGGAGGGCTGAGCTTTAACAGACTCGAATGGGGAGTGACCTGACATGCTCCAGAAGGTCCGACTGGTTTACGTGATTTCACGTCTTGACACCTCTTGACAATTACAACATTATGACACAGACCAAAGAAAAAGGATGAAAACCACTTCATTTAAATTGGATGTTAGTTTTCATTAAAAACGTTGAAGTAAAGCAATTGACATCTGAGTGGTAGCTCCAACATGAGGTGGGTTCAGGTACATTTTGCCCCTCAGGAACTTTTCAGGTAGCGTCCTGATGGGTGGTGGAGATATGGCTGCACACTCTGCTCATGGCTGGAGAAAATAAAATATACCCACGACCACAGAGACGGACGTATATAGACCGACGGCTTATTACAGATATCCACATAATTTGTATCGGCCTGTTTATCCGTCTCTGCTGTCCCTCAACTATAAACTGGACTTTTCCCTGTTGTTTCAAACCCTTCCAGAGACTATCTGTCAAGCCGGTGGTGGCTCGCCAGCTGCCCACTAAACACAGGCCTGGCCGTCTGTTCACAGCACCATGGAGCCCGGCTTCCTCTCACCGCTACAGCCGGCACGTCACTGCCGTGAAGAGCAGACATCCATCACCGAGGCCCAACAGAAACTTCGGCACTTTCACGTTCTGTGGCTTCTGCGTCTGGTGCCTCGCAGGCCGGAGCGCACTGTTTTCACACACAGCGAATATCAGCAGATATACGAGTCCTCTGTCACACAGAAGCCTCCTGTTTGGGTGAGGGTGCTTAAAATACTGTCATTTCCCATTTCGTCCTTTAATTACACATCTAAAGATGCCATCAACGTCCCATTATCCGAGCGGGAAAACCCCTGAGAGATGCAGGTTTTTTGACGAGTGTTTGAAAATGGGAGCACACAACCGGCTACTGCGGCATCAGAGAACTCTTATTATAGCTGTAATACATAGGTGGCTACTGCATTGACTTTGGCACTACGTTTACGGTCTGACAGGAAAAAAATTCAAGTTCACATGGAACCCAAAGCCCTCATGAAATACACACAGTCCTCTACAATATCCATGATAACCCACATCCAGTAGCTTTTGCAGAACTCTGCAACTAACAGACAAACATGTGGACTCAGATGACATCATAACCTGCTTGGTCCTGCTAACCAACTGACCCGCGACCGGGCTGCACAGAAACCACTCGCCCCGCTGCTGCTTATCAAATATGCATGGCGCTGAGGGCGGTGACATCATTTCAAAGGACATTTATAAACAATTAAAGTGCTGGGAGAGGAAGAATGCCCCTTGCTCACTGTGGACTGTGAGATGCTTTGGCGGCGGCCCAGGCTCCACGGCATCGTACGGCACAGGACATATACATTTTACGGCCCTAACAGGAGGCGTAGGGCAGCTCATCCAATAATCTATAAAAGGTCCACTAACTTGCTTTTAACCTCCGGTTGAAAACATATGACGTGAGGAGGCTTTGCAGAGATTCCTTTTTTATGATTATGTGCCATCAGGACTGTGGCTCTGTGAGGGGACAGTGAATTCAGACGTCTCTGTGCACTGACACTCAGCAGGACTGTGCTGCGAGTGCAGCTGTTCAGTGGGATGAGGCGAAACTCTGCAGTGCAGCAGCTTAAATAAACAGGTCCCTGTGTGTTTACCGCACCTTCTGTTTTACACATCTGTTTCCACCTTCCTTGTTTATCACTCCCTTCAGCACAGTTATTTATTTTCTGCGATTTTCCAGAGAATGACAACAGCTCTTGATTTTAAAAAAAGAATAATATTTAGGAAACTGATATCTAAAAGCGTGCAATTTGATCTACTGCATGCCATTCTACTTATTTTGATTAACACAAACACTAGGATAGCAGAGAAGTACATATATACTAATACCATACCACTTTATCCAGTGATAATGTTAAGGATGAAGTTAAGATTTGAGCCATGCAGTTCCAGAATGACTCCAATTCTCTAAATTCCTATAAGTTGTCATTGCTGCTATGTTTTTAATAAATCGCTTTGGACAAACTGCTGCTAATTCTGCAGAAAAACACTAACAAATCTGGTTATATGAATAGAACTTATCCTTGACCGTCGACTACCTCGAGAAAACAATGCAAAGTGTGCACTCACCTGGAAAACAACAACCTTGCCGTCGTCGGCCTGCAGGTAGAAGGTCCAGGTGGAGGAGATGAAGCTCTGAGCAGAGCTGACGATCTCGTTGCACCAACTGGACACGGCCTCCATCACAGAGGGGGGCTTTGGGCGGAGAGTCATGGCCTTCAGCTGCACAGAGGAGAGAGCGAGTGTCTTTGTTCAGGGAGAACTAACTGTCTTTATGTGCATCCTTAGTATTGATATAAGCACTACAACAACTTGGATCTTTCAGCGCGTGTGAGCATCACTGACTGCCGTGCGGCCGCCCTCACCTTCCTCCTCTTGAGCTCTGGTTCAGAGGGTTGGCTGGCACAGCCGGTGCTGCAGGCCTCCTGCTCCAGGAGCTTAATGTACGCCTCCTGGCACGCTGCAGAGATGGAAAAGACGAGGCAGGTAGCAAAGTTGGAAAGGAGGAGGGAGCACTACAGTGAGTTGGGCAGGAGACAAGAGGAAATGCAGGTACGAGCTGAGAGGAACGATAAAGATGCACATGAGAGGCGTCAGCTGGCTCCGGCAGAAACGATTGGCTCCAGGTTGCCGTGATTGAAACATGGGGCGAGGGGGGTTATCTTCTGTCTGGGCGGCAAATCACACCATTGATTTCCAATACGGCAGCTCAAACAGGGTGAGCGGCCTCAAAAAGCTGAGAATATCCGCTGGGGTTACAGGTAAAGAGCTGTCCAACATTTTGATGTTGAACACGTGCACCACTCAAGGAAATGTTACCCTACATCACACAACACAAAATTAAAAAAGGTGATCTTGTTTTTAATGTCTCTGGATATGAAACGTGTTGCATTACTAAATCTGCCTGGCCCGTGTGGGTCAGCACTCATATACGCTGAGGCCTCGTCCTCACAGTGGACTGACTCACCTCCCTGACACTCCTCCCTGCTGGTGTTGAAGCCCGCGTTGCCGTTGACGAACTGGCAGATGGAGTAGAGGCGACAGCCACGGTAACAGGCGTTCATTATGGAGTCCTGTGGCAGCCAGACAGAGGGAAAATTACTAATGTCTCCTGCACTGGGTGGACAAACAGATAACATTGATGGGGCTGGACGACAACGATGGGCTGTGGCGTCTCTTAATGACACGGCGCAGCTGCTCCGCTGCAGCTCGCCATAAACAGGCGATAAGAAGCTTTGGGTCACTGTTGAGGAAAAACAGGATCAGACACTTGTATAAAACAGGGAAATGAGGTGGTGAGGGGGAGACACACTACTGCTTTCTCTTGTCATCTTGACTTCAAAGTATAAAAACAGCGCCCCCTAGTGACCCTTCAGAGGACAGGAGACACACAAAGAAGCCCTGACCGTGGGCTGTCATCATCATCTTACTGCGTTCCCCTGTTTGCCCACAGACACAGGAGTGTGTTTATGCTCTGACCATGAGGCAGCACCTCACATTTGGAAAAGTGACTGTGCAATCTACGTGTTTCCAGTGGAATGACCCTGAGCAGCTCAGCTCCTGATGCCCCGCAGGACGCGTGAACCGCACCTGAAGGTAGCCATGGAGGAGGAGGAGGAGGATGAAGAGGTGGAAGAGGAGGAAGGAAGCAAAACATCCGTCACTGCAAATCAGTGTAATAAAAATAAAAACGCACTGGACATAATAAAATAAAAACAGACTGGGAGGGATGTGGCACTGCGCCCCGGCCTGGTGAGAGCAGGAGGCTGCGGAGCCAACTGTCAATAACACGGATCACAATAGTCGGACGGATCCTCCTGCATCACGCCTGGCCTGCTACAGCTCGGAATTGCGGCTGCGTTACTGGCGCAGTTTGGTGCAAGCGCCTCTCGCTGTGCGCTCGAATGCAAATCACTTGTCGGACCAAGTCTTTGAGGTGCGGAAGAAATGATGCTGCATCCATTTTCTCGGCCTGGTTGGGAGCTGGAGCATCCCGGAGGCTGCAGCGGAATTGGAAAAAAAAACAAAAAAAAAAACACCCGGAGCCAGCGTGCGGTACCTGCCATTGCGCACACATCTAGACGCAGATTTTAGCAGAAGAAGCGAATTTCAGAAGCTGGCTGTTTGTGCAAGGCGCCTTGCGGAGACACACGGGGCCAACTTACTTTAGCGGGGCTCTTGTTTTTGATGGTGAGCTGACATTGCTTCTTGCAGTAGCTGATGTCGCCCAGCTGGTTGTCGAAAAGATCCGAGGACGCCGCGGCCGCCGCCGTCGCCACCACCGCCGCGAGGAGCACCGAGAGCAGCGCCGAGAAGCCGCACATCCTGCCGCCGAGCCGGAGCGTCCGAAAGCCTGCAGAGAGGGGGAGAGGCCGATCAGAGTGGCTGCTGGTGCGGGGGATGGTGCTGCTGCTGCTGCTGCCGCCGCCTCAGCCCCGGTCCTGTCTGCTCCGCCGCTCGCATCTGCTCATGGCGTCACGCGCATCATCACCATCGTGCACGCTGGCGCGCGCGCACACATACACACGCACAGGCCTGCAGTGCATAATGTGGCAGTGATGGCATTCATAAAAAAAAAAAAAACAGGCTGCAGATAGAAAGTGGAGGAGAGGGAAACTCACAGAGCAGAGAGGGATCAGTTTGTTCAAGTGTAGATGATCGATATATGAGCGATATCTCAGGATGAAGATGCTGCTGCAGTGGAACACAACAGGGTCAGGGTCTGTCAGCTGAGGAGGAAACAGATGCTTAACTCATACAAGCTGAAATACTCAAGGTGCCCTCAACTATTGTGTTATAATACATATCAGAAAAAGTATGTAACTGTCATGATCATTATCACAAAAAACGAATATAGTGTGTGAAAGCATTAAAGCCAGTTACCACCTCTTAAATGTGGAGTTGGACGTAAGAAACCGTGCATGGACCTGTAGAGAAACAGAAGTACATTTTGAGCACAAAGGGAAGAAATGAGCTTCACTCAGATTTAGATTTCAAAACCGTTTAAAAAAGAAAAAAGGAACAACATCATCTGTGGTGCTCACGTACCCAAGAGACTGCTACTTCACAAACCGGAAGGCGTAGCTGAGAAACTTGAAAATGAGCTGTTTTGACTAGAGCCCTGTGGATGAAAGGAAGCCTGGAAACAAAGGACGAGGAAACAAAGGATTTCCATGTGAGGTGAAGTAGGTGGCTGCAGTGCAGCTAAGAACAGGATGCCAGCCGCCAATCACACTGTGTGACAAAGCTGAATTTTTAAATAAATTACACAGTTGTTTAAAGAAGGAGAACAACACAATAAAATGAAGCAGGTGGTGACAATGCAACAACAAACAAGATGCCAGCCGCCAATCAAAGCAATCTAACACTCTGTAGATAATGTCCCAGTACTCGAAATACATTGAAATCAAATGATAGGACAGAGCCACCAGATTGAAGTGAATGATCTGAATTCAAAAGATTTTTTTTATAAATGTAAAACAAGGGCTTTGAATTTTTACAGTAAATTTGAATTTGAAAGCAGAGGGAAAATAATATATTAGACCTCTACCCGACCGATACCCAGTTTGAATTCTAAATTGAGGCTGAGGCTGCTTGTGTTCTCATCCAGCAGGGGGCGACCACAGTCAGCTTGACCTAAATCAATCAGTAAACTGGGCCTGGACTTTTACAGTACTCTGCTGTGAAAATGCAGGACAGTAGTAGTACACTGGTCGCTGAGCATCGCTGATGAAACCACACACTGACTTTAACTGTGGTGGCAACACACTCCCTACAGGACTCTGGCAGCACATTAGGCTCACAGTTGAGTCTGAATATTTCACTCTATTAAGCACCAAGCTTTTATTAACTTCTTCAGTTTCTGGAACTGTAAACATTTTAAACAGCAGGAGGGAAAAATGTTACTCAGCCTTCGTGAATGAACAAGTCAACTTTATTTAAAAACACAACAGACACTGAGAATCCAAGTGATTGATTCTTCTCTCAAATTTGGTAAAAATCTCTGTGCTCATGGTTGTGCACATTCACTCCACTTACTTCATCTGCTGGGGAACTTAGCTTTCTCCTCCGTGCCTGCTCCTGCTGCTCCTGCTGCCTCCACAGAGCCTGTTGGTGCTCCTCTGTGAGACCATACACAAAATGCATTCCAAGTTGTGTCAGTGACTGAGGTGGGGTTTGTGGTCTCCAGCAGGAGGCACAGGTGCTTTATCAGCCTGTGGGTTCTTCTGCTTGTTGGTAACACACAGTGTCGACTGGAGCCGAACCAAACGTGTTCCAGCCAGGTGAGATGGTTTTCAAATCAGGTGATTCTTGCTCTCTCCTCTTGAGGCGGTTCCCATTCAACTGTGTTGCTGTACTGCCTCCTGCTGGTCTGGACGACTGCCCAGAGGAGGGCGAGGGTTTAAGCCCCATTCACAGCCAGCAAACACAACACCTGTCAGTCACCTCACGAAAGACAACAAAGCCTGTGGCCCTCTCAGGACTGTTCAGAACGTTTCATTTTGAATTTCACTTTCATCCCAGTTTGTCACTTTATGTTGATTCTGTCTGGTCTCACCTGTTCACGTCAAAATGGAAAAACAAATTCAGGGCGACTGACTCCAAACTGCTGAATAATGTGAAACAACAGAGGCTGAATGGTGAAGACATGCTTTAAGGTTAGGGTTCGGACTAATTCAGATTAAATTTAGGGTTAGGTCGGGGCAACTGGGACATATGGTTAAAGTTAGAGTAAGTCAATCAGAGTGTGTGTGTGTGTGTGTACAGCAGCAGTGGTGCTGTCTGGAGTTTAAAAAGAAGAAAACCTTGTGTTTCCCTCTGTGTGTGTGTGTGTGTGTGTGTGTGTGCAGTCACTTTGGTCTGTGACCGAGTTTCTCTGAGGAGCCACATGTGATCTGAGAACAGCAGCAGGAGCGAGACGCCGCACAGACCCTCCTCCTGAACTCTACCTCTCCGTCTCCTTCCTGTGGAAAGTGGAGAAGGGAAAACAGCAGAGAGAAACATGCTCTCCCTCATCCTCCTGCTCCTGCTCGCTCCACATGTGTGGTTCTCCTCGACACGTAAGTACCAGACTCTCGCAGACAGACGGTAAGTCACTTTGCTGGCTCCTCAGGCTGCAGCCGAATGGAGGAGGAGGAGGAGGTGGAATCTGCCTGAAGGTTAGAGCAGTGGTCTGGAGGCTCAGAACCCTCTGAACCAGTTTGTGTTTTTGTCTTTATTTAGCTGCATTAAAAAGAGCTCAAAGGACGATTCATTCACACCCATACCTATTAAATAACAACAATAGACACGAATGAGCTAAACTCTGTGTCGTCGATCAGTTGTGAAACAGTTTTTTCTTTTTGTTTAAGCCAGAACATTCAGCGCTTTTAAACTGGTTTAAAGCTGTGTGGCAAATTCAGCGACAGATGAAATGTTCTTGTTACACAATTCTTCTTTGAGCTAAACTTTTGAGCAGTTTGTAGCCAATTCATATTTCAGTGTCAACAAAAATCTTTGATGAAAAATCATCAGACCATCCACTAATTGTTGCATTTTCCGCTAAAATAAACAGAGTCAGTGGCAGCACTTTGAGATGAGAGTGATCATCAGATACGTCCGCGAGTCTAATGGGGAATTAGAGTGACAGACATGCTGTCGAAATTAACGGAGATTAACTCTATCGCATGAAGGAGATCGATCCACACACAGATCCACGATCACGAGGCCGAGCAAGTCTTCTTCTTCTTCAAAAAAACCCCCATCATTCCTGTGTTTGTTCCAAAGGAGCCATCGTGTCAACAAGGTCCTTCCTCGCTCCTCTTACATGAAGTGTTCACCACTCCACATTCAGGGCTACTTAAGCCAGCGAGGATAGAAGCAGTGGAGTGGCACATGTGTTAAAAAACTTGTCCGCCGCCCACCAGCAGCGCGGGTAATAACACTCTACACACTAGCCCTCGTATCTCGGCGTGGAGGGAGTCAAACACACATTCAGGGTTTCTCATGGACATCAATCATAAAGGTAAACTCGCAGTCTGAGAGGGGTCGCGGTATGGAAAAGCATTCAAGGGGTTTTACTGACAAACCAGGCTGACCTTTCTGAGGCTCCATAAATCCATCTCATCACGGGGTCATAAACACGCACCGAGCTGCTGCTGCTGCTGCTGCTGCTGCACTCACCACGTTTCCTCACGGGAGGCGAGACATTTGTAACTGAACTTCAAGCTTCACAGGAAATGTGCTCAGGTCTGAAATCAAAGGGTACAAACATGATGTTAATGAGCCGACTAATGACTAAACGTGAACTGACCAAGTTTGATTTGATGTGTGGGAACTTGAACATTTCAATAGAAGCATAGAAAGGATTTATATTTAAACTCGTTCATAACGTGATATGAAAATCAGACGACTTCTGCACTCTTTATTTAATTCAGTTGTATTTTTCTAAAAAATACTTTGAAACAGATTTCACTAACTTGGTCATTCACTGAAACAAACACTTACTTTTAATAATTTTTTATAGCAATTTTAAATCAAATCTATTTTGCCAGTAAATCAAACCATGTCGCTGTGTGTGTGTGTGTGTGTGTGTGTGTCAGACGTAGCAGTGATCTCCCCTCAGGATCCAGTCCTGCGTATTGGCTCTAATCTGACGGCCCTGTGCACGCTGAGCCCCGAGCTCGGCCTCCACTCCAGCACATTGTACTGGACCCTGAACGGGATGCGTCTGCCCCTCAGCTCCTACAGCGTGATGTCCCCCGAGACACTGAGCGTCACCCTCCAGAACCTGAATGGCTCCCAGCAGAAGTCTGGAGACAACCTGGTGTGTCACGGGCCAGATGGCCGTGTCCTGAGCGGCTCTTGTCTCTACGTGGGCAGTAAGTGGAGCTCCGAGCTGTGTCACGATGAGGAGGCTGTGTCGGTGGGATCACATCATTTCACTGAGTTAAAGTGTGACGGAATAATAATAACTCACAAACAGAGTTCTCTTCTTTAGCAGCGTCCAGTCCTTCAATCCTCAAAACTCAACTCACAGGTTGTTTGTTTGAATTAAAGCATTCAACCATACTAACTAATATTTTTTAATTATTTAAAGATTGATGAGAACTGTATGAAATATTATGAGCAGGTTAATTTTGGCTGTTTGCTTTTCTTTTGTCATAGTGTTTGGAGCATTCCAATTTTTGAGCAGATGAGATGAAAGGGCAGATCCTAGAATATTTTTGCTCTCTAGTTGGTTTAATTATCTGTCTGTAATCATTTTAAAAACCTGTTGAATAAACTAATCTGCAGTTTGAACACATTTTGTAAAGGAGGTGAAAGCTTCACATGATTGACCAGAAAATGAACCTGATGCAATTTTCTCTCAATTTCTTTTACCATTTCAGAAAAAAGGTCACATAGCTAAAATGAGATTGTCATACTCTTTCACTTTTTTAATTTAATTTCAATATGTGGCAACTAGTTTTTGTGTTAAATTAAATCGTGTTCTGGCCACAGATGGAGCTAATCATCGCTGTTCTTTTCTTTCCTCCAGCATCTCCAGAGCAACCAGTCAATTTGACGTGCTGGTCCCGCAACGCAAAGGACCTGAGCTGCAGGTGGAGCCCGGGGGGTCAGGGCGAATCCCACATCCGAACCAAATACACCCTCAAGTACAAACTGAGGTGAGCCTCGTCCAGCAGCGCCCAGCTGACCACCTTAAGCTGTTGTTAAATCCAGACGCTGCCCTCCCAGAGGCAGCACCAGGACTGAAACAGTCCCTGCCTGTGTCCAGGTGGTACAGCGGAGAGAAGGAGTGTGAGAATTACAGCCATGGTAAACAGCGGCACTCCTGCTACATCCCCCGCAACCTGGCCCTCTTCACCCCCTACGAGATCTGGGTGGAGGCGACCAACCAGCTGGGCTCTGCCGCCTCTGACATCGCCACCCTGGACATCCTGGATGTAGGTGAGTGTGAACACGGCGTCTGTGCAGGATCAGTCACCGCTGCAGGTGAGTCAACTCTTTTCTTTTCCTGTCATTTTCTTACCTTTCCATTTCTGTAATCTTTTTTCATTTCCTTTCTTTCCATCTTCTCTCCTCCTGCATTTGGCTCACACACTTCTGCAGAGGATTTATTCCTATGGCTCACTCCCCTCGGCCCGATGCTGTAACAACATCATAAGTTCAGGCAGCAGCTCTCGAAGATAAACTGTTTTGTTTTCGAAAAGTTAAAAACCCATCGGTTGCCTCCGAAGCCTCCTCAATGAAAAATGAAGATGGTGATGAACGAGTCGAGGAAGCCATTCCTTACTTTTGCAACAGGCCTCCAGTGAGAACCACATTCAGAACTCTGTGTTTATTGTCCGTGACGGAGCACATCCTCTCCCTGCTATCCATCGTCCCTGCACACGCAGGAGCAGATAACTGGGAGGCTGAGAGTGGCTTAAAGAAGGGGAGCGATGCCATGTGCGTGATGCATCGCGCTGCCTCGACAGAAACAATAAGAAGAATATTTCTTCTGGCTCGGCCCCCCCCCAGCATCACACAGCAGTGAGGGATGTCTGAGGCCAAAGGTTATAAGAGGAACCACTTTTACAAGACTGTCTCTGTCTACTCCATTTTATCTTTATTCCTCCATCACATCTTCAAAGTGCCTAATGTTAGTAGTGGGTAAAAATGTTTAATGATAGCGAGCACGGGAAGGACAGAGTGACCGTCAGGCTGCAGGAGAGAAGAGGAGCCACCAAACCTGTCAGGGTCATTTTTTAAAATCAGGCCGTTTTTTAGTTGAGAGGGAAAACAGATTATATACACGCAAGGGAGGCGGGACTGTCTGATAATTAGTCGATCACGAGTGGCGGGAACAGGACAAAGACAGGAAGCACAGCACGAGAGACGCACAAGCACCAAAACAGAATGATCAAAGACAAAAGTCCAAACACAAGCCGACACAAACAGTCTCTCATGAGGTTAAATAACAGGCTTTGGTTTATTCCCCTGCACAGTGTTTGAGAACGATGGGGGTGTCGTGCGTCTTCAGGGATCATGCACGTTGCTAAAACTGAAACTAAAATAAGTATTTAGCTGATCTATGATCCTTTTCGTATTTTAAATAGGATCCTATAGGATGTAATGGCCTGGATGAGCGTCATTATCCTCTATGTTTTATTTAAGCAGAATTGTGGGATATGGCACAGGTCACTGTACACACTGTCCATCTGCTGTCATCAAACCTCGTGTCCCTGTCTGTGCAGTGACCACAGACCCTCCCTGCAACGTGCAGGTGAGTCGTGTCGGCGACCTCGAAGATCAGCTGACCGTGCGCTGGTCTAGCCCCCCCGACCTCAGGGACATTCTGTTTCAGGCCAAGTATCAGATCCGCTACAGACTGGAGGACAGCACTGAATGGAAGGTGACGGAAACTCTGAGACACACACACACACGCATCCTCAGCTTCACTACACACCCCTTCTCTCTCATGCTCTCTCAGGTGGTGGACGACGTTGGCAACCAGACATCGTGTCGGCTGGCGGGCCTCAAGCCTGGGACTGTCTACTTTGTCCAGGTGAGGTGCAACCCAGTGGGAATCTATGGCTCCAAGAAAGCTGGCATCTGGAGCGACTGGAGTCACCCCACTGCTGCCTCCACTCCCTCTCCCGGTGGTAAGCTCCAGATCACATTGGGCTTTTCCAAGTAAATCCCCACATTCACATTCATCACTGGGTCACGGTGGGGCGGGGCTGAGGGGGCGGGGCTGGAGCCAATCCCAGCTGTCATTGGACAAGTCAGAAATCCAGAAATCAGAAATTTTCCCAAAAGCCTGTGAACAAAACTGTGTTTCCCCCCAAGGAGCCGAGACACACTTGACCTAATGTCTACGCAGAGTCAAAGTCTTTCCTTTCCTCGGCTGCCTCGTGGCTTAAGTGGCTTTTAAATGTTTCCCAAATGTCTGCGATGCCCACAAATCTTGACCATTCTTTCCATCCTAATGATCAACCTTTCATTGCCAATTTAACTCAGACAAACAACGTTCTTATCCCTGATCCAACATCCTGAACGAGCAGATCTAAACCGCATGTGACCCAAGCCAAACCAAACATGAGCGCGCTCGGCCCCTTGATAGAGATCTCCCAGCAGAGGATGAGAGAGAACTGCAAAGAGCCAGGGGGACGTTTGATAGATTTTTGTTGTTGGCTTCAAAGATTGATCAAGTTAAAAAGCTGCTTGTCTGTCGGAGGCACACACAGTGCCTATAAAGCTTGAGTGGAAGCAGGTTTGTGAGCAGGCGGAGCGCATAATGAGTTACATAGGTTATGTGGTATTTACCCTCCAGAGGGAGGAAGTTGTTATCGGGCTCTGTTGTTTGCCATAAAGAAGTGACTGTGGCAGTTCCAGTAGCCGGCCTCCACACCGAGCTGAGCATGGCGCATCACCTCCACACGCCGGGATGCGACACTGAGAATCATGGCCGCCGTATAAAGAAACTGTCGCCACCGTCATGGTGCACGTTGTTCCGGGAAAATAAACAACATAATTCTTCACAAATGTTCTCTTGAGAACTCGAACAGCTTTGTTTTGCACCTTCAGTGAATAATCAATATTTTGGTGATGAATAAGAATGTGTGTTGAAATTATGTCAACCATCAGTTCATCTGTGAGTCTGAGAGATTTAGATTAATTTCATAGTCATTGAACCAATGCAGAAGATGATGATGCTTCACCACCTTCTGTTAGCACTTGTCCTGACTTTAACCTTGACGCTGTTCTCGCTCATCCTCCCACCTCTCCTTCACCTCTTTCCTTTGTCTCTCGTCCTCCTCTCCATCCTCCCACCCTCCCTCCTTCCTTCCTTACTGCTCCCAGAGCGCCTGCAGAGCGGCTCGTGTGAATCCAAGCCCAGTGAGCAGAACTCCACCCTGCGGAGGGAACTCAAGCAGTTCTTCGGCTGGGTCCGCAAGCACGCATACGGCTGCAGTGGCATGTCAATCAAGCTGTACGACCAGTGGAGGGTGTGGCTGCAGAAATCCCACAAAACACGCAACCAGGTAGGTAAGAACAATCTGTCTTTTTGACATAATGCATTCCCTGACCATCACAACTTCAGGCCTAACCCTGAGCTCAGCCTAATTCTAAGCCTTTTACTGTATTTATGAGGACCAGCCAAAATAACAATGATGATGCTACACGCACACACACACACACACACACACACACTGCTGCCCTCATGTCCTCCACTGAATTTCCAACCCGGCCCTTTTTCATGCCATGTGGTCCACGTGGTAAATAAAGCAGAACTGGTTTCTCTGTTACAGGCTCTGCGGAGTTTCAGTCTGAATTTTATGATCAGGTAAAATGTGCGGTTTCAACTTTACTGGCCCTGAAGTGGGAGCATAAAAGTGGATTCGCTCCCAGTCGCGTTCTCTGATTTTACAACGTAGCCTAACGACGCAGACTTCTGATCTCCAGCTGATGCCCACAACAAAGACGCATGAGCATGCAAACGGAATTAACGGCCCACTGTGATGTGTTCCGTTTGTGTTTTGTTCTCTCTTGGCACGAACGAACCCCCTTTCACAACCGAATGGCACGCAGGGCCACAGCATCTCCCCGCGTGTGCATCTGAGACTGTGGAGAGTTCAGAGCCCTCAGCCACATCCTCTGCTGCTCAGTCCTTGAACTCCCAGAAACCTTCACTCTACCTGACTCAATTAGCCCAGCAGCCTCTGAGGGTTTTTTTTTCCCTGAATAATGTCTCTGTTCTCAAAGCGTGACAGGTTCCCATTGATTACCTTGAGAGAAAGGTAGCAGGGGACTGGGGATGATGCACAGAGAATAAGAAAAGAGATGATGCAAACAGAGCGAGGGGTGGGGGTGCCGGGGCCAGAGAGAGGCGCACAGCAATTATCCTGATCATCATATATTACACGCCTTTCCCATCGAATCATCCCAACATGAACTCATCTGATTTTGTCTTTTCAGATTCTACACGATGATAATTCATAGCGGCGCTGCTCAGCACGACCGGTGTTTGATTCAATAACAGCCTGAAGGAACACTGACAGATAACTGGCCTCTGGCGTCCCGGCTGTGGGAGAGGTCCACCGCCCCGGCTCAGGGAGGCTGCAGTGTTTAGTCATCAAGTTTTCAGTTTAAAGGGCCCGGGTGGAAGATAAATGGAGCAAGACAATGCAGCCTTTTTCCACAATTTCCGCCCGAAAAATCTGTCTCTGCACATCAAACACCGACATGTAGCATTCAGCAACTGCACTTTTATTCTATGTATGAAAAAAAGAAGTGCTAAGAGTTGTGACTGAATGTTAGAAAAGTAAAAGTTAAACACTAATATGAAGTCAAATGGTGACAGAGGCACGACTCCAGCATGTGAGAGATGTATTCCAGTGACCGACAGAATGTGGAGTAAGATGATCTTGCAAGAAATGTTAAATATATTTTATAAAGCAGAGGCTAACAAACACAGACACTTTTGGAAATCAAACAAATCTGAATCATGTAAATTTAGGTCTTGGCATCATATGGCCATAAAGAGCATGTATCTATATATATCGATGTATTAAACAGTTTGATAAGAACTAGCAACATTTGTTAAGTCAAAAATGTGATCAAATATCAAACATTTAATTTTTTAGCCATAAGTGTAATCCTTATTTTTTTATTTTTAAAAATGTATAAATGGCTTAATTAATGACCAGATATTTAAACCCCAGTAAATGACTGCCCTGTAAATAAACTATACATACTTTATCTGAACAGACATACTGATACTATATATTTCATAAATGTATATTTAAACAATGGAATTTTTTAAGTTATATACTGCATATGACCTGCCTTCAAATGAACAGCCGAGAAAATGTCTTGTCAAGTTTTTTATGTTTTAAAAAAATAGAATGTGTCAAGTAAACATAGAAATTATAACTATTTACACATTTCATCAATTTCACTGAAACGTGAGCATTCTTAGCTGATTTTGCCGTGGCATGCACTAACACACACACACAATGAAGAGCCCTCTGGGTGGAATAAGACTGCAGCAGAGAGCAGGGTGGAGCGGGGGGGGGTGATAATTGCAGTAGAGGAGAACAAGATGAAAGTTGCAGCAGGGCCGCGCTGACCCGCAGCCTCGCTGTGTGGTGATGTGAGAGGGCGGCTGCAGGCCCCAGGGGGAGTCACCTGTCAATCACTCTCCTCGGAGTCATACTTAAAGTCCTGCATGATCTCACTCAGAGCGTCTTTGTTCTTGATGATTCTGGACGAGAGAAGAACACACAGCGTTGTTTAATGACTTATCCGTGCCTGTGTGACAGTTCATGTTCCACTCAAATCAAAAGACATGGAAGACACAGGACAGGTTGTTACACCACAGAGACACAAGGAGCTCATGATCTGTCACCAGCAGGTTGTGAGTGAGTGAGTAAACGTTCAGCGGGGAGCCCAGCACAGTAAACTGGGAGGGGGGCAGCGATAGCTGCTCTTACTCGTGCTTGATCTCCTGAATCTTTTCTTGACAGCCCTCGTCCTCCGGGTGATCCTGGGCCCGCTGCCTGGCCAGCTGCAGCTTGGCCGTCTGTTGAGGAGGCACATCAGAAAAAGATTTATGCAAACCATTCATCAGCGGAGGACGAAGCGGAGACAGAGGATGGACTCTGGGATAATAGGAGCTTTATGACGTGCCTTGCGGAAAGGAAGTTGATTTAATACTAGGAAGGAGTGTAAAACTTTATACAAAAGTGCTACACATCAACACCAGATGTATGAGACGCTAACAGTTCAAGAATGTGGGGAATCACCGGAGCCGTTAACCTTTTCACACCAGTCACAGTAAAACCATCTCTGCAGCCATGATGAGCATCACACACGCAGCTTTAACGTCACCCACTTGAAACAGTCGGATCCAAACTAAACAGAAACAGCGTTTACCGAGCAGCCGGCAGAAAAGACTAATGTTTCCAATCAGAAGAATCATGCACTGAGTCCACCACTTGCATGAAATCATTAACATGAGAGTGGCAGAAGCTGCTTGAGGAGAGTTTTGAATTCAGTAAAACTACATCTGTTATTTAAGAAGCTGAAGGATCATGGCTCATAAGTTCATAATATAATTCATGTTGATGCACAATTTTGTGATGATTCCTAGATGCTAATAAAACACTTTTAAAAAAAGACAGAGGAGATGGTGTCTGACCGCTGGGTCAGCCAGTCAGTGACCACAGGCTTGTGATCTCACAGCTCGGCTTCATACAAATAACCTGAAGTATTCACCCCCCCTTAACATGAAACACCCCTGTAGACAGTTGTCGTGGAATACAACAACAAATCAACTTCCTACATTTCGTGTAATTCTTGTATCTGGACCTTTTATATAGCCCCAAATGGGGCTTCTAATAGACTGGATATTTTATAAAGGCTTTTTAATGGAAATCTTTTGTTATTGTTTGCATATTGGTTTTCCATTTACCTTTGGAAATGTTCTATGTAGGTACTGTGTGTGTATGTATATATACATATTCTTTAGAACCATGTTCATTATTTATTGCAAGAAAGAGTCGCATAGGCAGCAGGGGAATGACAAAACGAAGAGGAGAAGAACTCTGCCCCCTTGTGTAAAAACTAGCAAACTAAAGTTGTGTAACTAGCAAAGACTAATCAAGAGAACTTTCATATTCACAGACGTATGAAACAGTTCAAGGCAAGTTCATAATAACATTTTCCTTTAGAATATTATGTAACATGGAATTTATTCATAGATAAAACTTTGAACATTAGTTATAGTCGGTAAAGCGTATGTTTGAAAAACATTTATATAGTGATTATCAGAGATTATTGTTGAAGAGCAATATCATCAGTTAATAATACAGTAAAAGTATTACTTACTAGATAATACATTAAATGAATGAACACTGGGCATCTTATACATTTTCTTGGTGTTGAATGTTTCCTGGTCTTTGATTCTGAACGAAAAAAAGGAGCCAAACAAAGAGCACTTCTTACCAGTTCCAGTTTCTGCCTCTCTTTGATCTGCAGCTTGTCGATGTGCTCAGAGAGGTCGGCCCTGTTGAAGTCATTGTGCAGCCTGCGCTTGATCTCCAGCACTTCACCGGAGAGGCCACAGAAGGCCTGCGTTATCTCGTGGACCAGCTGCTTGTAGTGGTCGAAGTCGTACTGAGGCCCCGTTCTCAAGTAGGCCTCGTGTCCTCTGGCAGGTGGTCAAGCATGCGCCAACAGAACAGCAAGAGATGGAAGATGAGAGTCACATGCACATGAGGCGTATGCAGAAACAACAACTGGCCCATCACTGGATCCATACTCACTCCTCAAAGAGCTGATATGTCTCCACTCGCTCAGACTGAAGATGGTAAAACCTCTGGATGAGGCTTTTAAAGTCTGCAGGGATCTACACAGAGGAAATCCCATTGAAGAGCATTGAACACGTGGAGGGGGATCTTACAGAGGACCCTCATTTATTCAGGAAGATGTTACAGCTTAACAGAAATAATACACTATGTAAACAATGGCAATTCACATACCACGCCATAATACCAGTTTAACAACTGTCAGTAATCTGGAATTTTACTTGTATTTGTCCCTTTTATCTTAGCCGTGAAAGTTAGAGGTTGTCCGTTAACAAACGTCACTATGCCTCCAGTACACAGCAGCCTGGTTAGCATTAGCTTAGCTCCCTGTTGACTGTAGCGTGTGTTTGAGTTCTCAGCCTCGTCAGGTTTCCTGCTGAATGAAAAGTCGAACACGTACCATGACGACCAGCGGGGAGAAGGCGCCGAAGACGCTTCAGAGTCTACAACATGACAGACACGATGCGGCGTTTCATCAACTTCTCGTCGCTTCCAGCCTGTGAATCAGCAGCAAGTGGCCCCGCCTCTCCCGGAAATGACGGACGGGCCCAGGTCAAAGGAGAGGACTTCAAAGTAAAGGTTGGTCACGCAACAACAGGAGAACCAGGATTTGGTGGCGGTTTTGCCCAAATGGGATGACACGATTTTGTCCAACAACAACAACAACAATAGCACGTGTGTGTTTGTTCTTTGTAGGAATCGTTGGGTTTTGTTGTTTTTACTTTATACTCTGTTACGATTGCTCCATTTCGATTAGGGACTATTATTAATCAATAAATAATAATATTTATCAATCAATTTATTCATACCTTCTTCACACTAAGTGTGACCTATATTAATACCTTTAAAATTTGCCTTGAATCCATCTATGTATCCATCCATCCATCATCCATCTATGTAGTTAGTACTTTTATTTTGAAAAACATCATAATGGCTGCCTATAGCCAATCACGCGCCCTCCTGAGCAACACACTCTGTTCATCTCTCTTGTTTAATTAAAGCGTGTATAATCAAAATTTGTGACACACTGACGTGATATTTTGTGAGAACATGTTTTGGACCATGTCGCTTCAGTAACGACCAGAGTGACGTCATAGGGGACCTGTTGAGTCCTCGACACGAATCGACCCTCGCACTGTTCATCAGGGGGGCTTATGTGCTGCCGGTGTGTGTTTATAAGATTACAAAGCATTATTCCAACATGGAGGACAGAGCGGCAGACCCTCCTCCGCCTCCAGCGCCCCTCCGCCGCTCATTGGTCGGCTCAGCCTCTTCAGCACCACGCAGACTGAACAGCGACAGTCCGCCGGGCAGCTCCACCAGAGGAGGCTGCTCTGCTCGGTTGCTATGACGATCTCCATCCGACGGTTGTTTTTACCTCTAATGTCATTGTTTCCTCCGCCTGTGTCGGATGATTACTGACACCCCCTCGTCTCTCTGGGTTGCGATCGTGAAGAGGTGCGCGCGTCTCGTCCAGCTCTCCCGGAGGAAGCTGTGTGCGCTATTCTCCCCCTCCACCATCACCGATGCTCGGACTCGCAGGTTCGATTTCTTTCACCTGGTTTCTCTCCCGTCGCGTCGCCGGGCAATGACGGGCTGTGACTCCCCGGCTACAGGCAGCAGCGTCCCGTGCACAGATCCGTGCCCCGACCACCGGGTCTCCCTGCCAGCGCCCCGTCATCCGCCATCAGCTCCCGGGCGGCTCCTGTGACATGACAGCTCGGGGAAGGAAGAGGAGGGTCAGAGGGAGCGGACGGATCGGATCCCAGAGGAGAGAGAGGAGCTCGGAGCAGATACATGCTTGTGGATTTTTTCCCGTCACACTGTTCTAATCCCTGCAGGGTGTTTCTCTGGAGAGGGGTCACATCACGGGGTCAGCGGGGGCCCCCAGGAGCCGCTTCATGTCCCAATACGTGCACAGCAGCTGACACGACCCGGATCCCCCTGCCCTCCACTGGAGCTTCATGGTGATTCTGTTGTTTTCTATTTGAAGGGGGGGCTATAGTGTGGTACAGCACCCACCTTTGCCTTACAACAAGTCCCATCTCATGCACAGCCTCATACTGGTCGAGTCCCAGTCAGCCGCGCTGTTCCCCGGGCCTGTCCGGCTCACCTGGCTGCTCCTCACCGTCTCCCTCACCTGCACAGACATGGGCTGCATCCAGAGCATCGCCTGCAACAAGTCGCGCATCAAGCGGGAGAACATCGTGGTGTACGACCTGTCCGCCACCATCGACCACTGCCCCACTGTCATCGAGGAGAACTCGCCGATCGTGCTCCGCTACAAGACGCCCTACTTCAAGGCGTCAGCGCGGGTCGTCATGCCCCCCATCCCGCGCAACGAGACCTGGGTGGTTGGCTGGATCCAGGCGTGCACGCAGATGGAGTTCTACAACACCTACGGAGACGTCGGCATGTGAGTTTCATACCTCCGGCCACCTGCGTCCCCATCGCAGCCCCGTGCTCTCAGACACGGCAGCGACACTCGCGTGCAAGGCTGAGATGCCTGTGCACAACGACACATGCGTGCATCACACACTGATCAGCACAAGAAGAGCATTTGTGCACGCAGCAGGTTAACTGTGCTCGTCAGCCTCCTTCACTCGAACGCCCACCGACAGATTCTGTTCCTGTGACTTTGGCACCCTAAATAGGAAAGCTGCTATTAAGAGGAGCTAAACAACAGTTGCTGCTCTCTCTAACACACACACGCACACACACACTGAGCCATGTCCTCCCCCACACCCCCACATTATCTGGAGGGCACACGTGAGGGGGTGTTTAATCCTGCTGGGTTTATAGGGAGTGGGTGTAAGGTTCAGAGGATGGTGGCTTATATAGGGTGGGGTGTCATCCAAGTAGATGAAAGGGGGCCACAGATGACACAAACTGTTGGGTACAACAAAGAGATGATGATAATCCTCTGGTATAACCACCAGATACCATTTACAGGCACATGCGGTATAGACTCATGGCAAGCTGGTGTCTGGACGAGCATTAAAAGTCTCATTGTAGTTCCCTTGTATCTTAATTATTATCAGGAGAAAATACTGTCATGACATTTTTGCCTCAAATAAATATTAGTTTTTCTCATCATTGCCAAAAAAGTTGAAAATAATCCTAAATGGATCGACAAGTTTAATAATCTGGTTGCATCACTTTTATCAAAACGTAGGTCCGACTCATGAATAACCACAAGATTGATTTGCTTCTCTCGTGGCCTCGTGGCCACAGAACATACTTTTCATTCCAAGCAACATCACCCATCTAAACACACACAGCTCCTTTTCTATCAAGCAACAAATTGGGGGATCAGTATCTGGCCCAAGGGCACGTCAGAATGCTGAGATGATCCAGGGATCAAACCACCGACCCTCTAGTCAATGAACGACCCGCTCCACCTCCTGAGCCACAGTGCCAACATGGCATATACAATTCATATGAGTGACAAATAAAACTATGATCATGAAAGAGCCGGCCTGTGGTCTTTGGGCACACATTAGTCAAGCTGGATTAGTGTGTTTCCAGCTGCAGACGTGTATTTATGGAACCAGGACTGTGTGAAATCAGCTGAGAACAAACCGCAGTGCATGTTCGTTATGCTGAAGGAACAAGTCATCCAGTGCAACAATGTGGATTCAGAATGTGTTAATGGTTTCTGGGTAACTGGATATTTAAGGCACAGATGGATGGGCAGTTACACGAGTTTATGGTCGGTCTTAATGAGTTGTGGGCAGGAAGGAGAAGACAGAATCTAATCAGCCGTATCATTTAAATGCAGACGACAGTTTCCCAGAGTCCCCTTTGATTCCAGCCTCTCTTCCTGTGTCGCCGCAGGTCGAGCTGGGAGCTGCCTCAGCTCAGGGAGGGCCTGGTGAGGGCCATCAGCGACTCGGACGGCGTGAGCTACCCCTGGTACGGGAACACAACGGAGACCGTCACCATCGTGGGCCCCACCTCCAAGCCGTCCCGCTTCATCGTGAGCATGAACGACAATTTCTACCCGAGCGTCACCTGGGCCGTGCCGGTGAGCGAATCGAACACGCCCTTACTGACGAACATCAAAAGGGACCAGAGCTTTACCACGTGGCTGGTGGCTCTGAACACCACGTCCAGGGAAAAGATCCTGCTCCACACCATCAAGTGGAGGATGAGGGTCGACATCACGGTGGACCCGACCCTGCCCCTCGGCTCCAGGGCCAGACTGGTGGGCCGGGTGCATCAGGACCAGCCTCGGGTGCTGACCCGCATGGAGCCCATCCCTCTGAACGCCATGGGGAGGCCCAACGCCAACGACGCCCAGGTTCTGATGTGGAGGCCGAGGAGGGGGCCTCCGCTCGTCGTCATCCCACCCAAATAAGAGCATCGAGGGCGTCTGATTGGCCGAATCCGATCAGGTGGCCACTCCTGCAGCAGAACAGCTCAAAAGATAATCAGATGCAATGATGGGAGAACAAACGGAGATCAACGAGCAGGTCGCGATTTTTATGGACTGTCGATGGCACAAAGTCGTGTGCATGTGAAATCTTGAGGGGACAGCTGCCTTAATTCCCCACCGCTGCCTTTGACGATCCAGAAAGTATGTTGGCCTCTTCTTCAGGTGCTGTTAAGCTGTTTTGGTTGTTCAGGATTTTTCTTTTACAGCCCTGACACAACTGAGCGAAGATTCGTATCCCTGAAAATCTGCCACCAGTGCTGGGAGGTAACACTAACCTGTACTGTAGCTACTCTGGTCCAGAGAGAAAGTTTTAAAAAGGCTGCTAAGAACAAGCTCATTCATAACAGACATAAGCAACTAGAATATCTACTGAGATGGCACTGGATGATGTGATTTCAGGCACGACGCGAGTGTGTTTGTGTTTTCTATAATGGAGCCCCAGGGTCAGGTCCAGGCTTGCTGCTTTGTCACACCAGACTGCCTCACACACAGTCACACACACCAGGGAGGTGATTACGTTGTGTACATGCATCCTCAGAGTTTTTTTTTTTTTTTACATATCACAGAAAAATGTAGAAATCACAGCTCGGAGTCGTAAACGAAGCCCTGCAGCAGGAGTTTTTCCCCCCTGTCTCAATCGCTAACGGCCAGTTCACCCGAGCTGCAGAGCTTCTTCTCCCTCCCTGCCTTTTGAAGCCAGCGATGCCTGTGTTCACGACAGTAGAAACCAGGTCTCACTCCCTCCCCTCCCCCCCTCCCCCCCTCCCCCTTGTCCCATCCCATTTGTGGGGTTAGCCAAATGGAGCCGTGCTGTGAGTCTTTATTCAGTCAATATTTGTTGGTGATGACAGAGACTGTGGTTAAAGAGAAATGTATTTATACCTAAAGGATTGGTTGACCCAACATGACGGAAAAAAAGTCTCTAATTGGCTTTAACATGCTGCCATGCAGATTTCCATTCTTGGAATTTAATTGTGCTTTGAAACAGTGAGTGAATCTGTGGGATTCAAAAACAATCACAGAAGTTAATTAAAGGAAATTACAATTTCAGGGGAAGAGACCAGACTTTAAACAACTGTACAAAAGTGAAGCCTAAACCTCCTGTGTGTAGGTGCTGCCATCTTGTGGATCAGCTGTCACTCTTCAAAAACCAACTTGATCAATTAAAACCTGAATCAACTTCCGGGTAAGAACTTCCCAAAAGGACAGAAAACACCTTTGACGAAAAACGTATTAACCATGCACTTTGATCACCCACTGACAAGATGAGGCAGCATGTACGACCCATACAAGCCACCAGGGGGTGATAAAGACATCGTGGCTTCGCTTTTGTGGGTGTTGTACATCTTTGTGTGTAAAGTCTGTGCGACACTAAGACACTTAATTCGAACAATCCTCATGATCCAGACTGAGCAGTTTAAATAAAGACTGATTTTTACATTATTTATTTGTCTGGAAAGACACTTTTCCAATCATGGAAGGAAAATCTCACAGATATTTCAAGATTAGCTAATATACAGTACATATATATATATATATACACACATATATATATATATATATATATATAGATCGCTACGTAATGCTGGAATTAAAGGGGATTTTTGTTTTGTCTTGGTTGAACTGACCCTTTAACGACTGTCTAAGGTATTTGGTTTACACAACTCAGTCTTTTGTGCCATTATTATCTTTTCTCTAAAATGTGTTTTGACGACGCTCCTCGACTGAAAACACAGAAGCAGAGTGCAGCTTCCAGACCTCGAGTGTGTGAGTAAAATGTTGCTGACTGTTTACCTGCTGTGTTTTCTGTTGGTATGCGCCCAGCCCGCAGTAAAACAGGTCACGCTGAGCTGCTGAGCTGGTGTAGATGAGACAGAGATGAAGAGAGACTGGAGGACATGACCACGTTGTTTTACCCCTTTGCTGTTCATTACTCTTGGTGCAAAACCGAACAAGCCTTCACGCACACACCTCATCTAGAACAACACCAGAGCCATGATCACCAGGAGGGACCGTTCCGCCCTGCAGCACACTCATCGTGGACGGTGGACACTCGAACAACATGCCTATTGTAGCCATGACACGGGAGCCGTTTGTGGGTCCGAGAGCCCACGCTGACAATCAAGGGAAACATCTAGAGAAGCGCCTCCGAGGAGGAGAAACTGCGAAGGGCGATCCTCACTGGTTTGTGATTTTATTCAGAGCCTTTTCTAAGGTCAAAGCAAAAACTTTTTTTTTTTTTTCACAAGTTGCCCCCGATTCCAGCAAGAGTGTTTGAGAAAAATACATTTCTACTTGATCATGAAGTCGCACACTCGCAGTCTGTGTGTATCAGGGCCTCAAGTGTCTTTTACAGTAACAGATGTGCCTGAGGACTCGGGCCGAGCAGGGGAACAGCTCTTCACGAGGAGCTCGACTCATTCAATCCCACTGGTTCTGTTAGCTGACTGGAGTTCAATGCAGCGACTGTTCAAAAACACACGACTGGGTAATGGTGGTTTACAGTGTTACAACAATAAGAACATGAAACTGCCGTGGTACAGTCCTTTCTCTCAGACTGTCTGGCTTTTGCATGCAGTGTTTTTAAAACTCATTAAAACAAATGCCAAATATGTCACCGTGTCAAGTGATTTCATGTCCGCGAGGTTGCAGCTGGGGATCAAACGCTGAGCATGGGTGTAAAATGTGATGCTACAGAAAACATTAGGGAGGAGACAGACAAAATAAATTGGAAGAATTTAAAGTTTTCTTTTATAAAAGCTCCACATGAGTTATTAAAACGACGAAGTTATTAATGATGCACGCTTTATCCCAACAAAAGTACTTCAGGACAATACTCCAATACTCCAATAAAAGTGTACTGACCCAGGTAACCTTCCATTTAATGTGAGCGACATGATGTCATCAGTGTCAATAGTTCAGTCTCCATGGGCCACATGCAGTAACGTTTAGCTTTCTCTTTACCTCCAATCAACAGAATATATTTTTCACACAAGCACAGGACACGACGAGGTGATGTCATCAGAGACTTGGAAAAGTCACGTGAGTGTCTAATTCATGAACAAATAAATTAAACAGACAATTTGTCTCGATTACACTACGATTTAAATGGTGCCAATATTTACAATCAAAGGTTAACATTATTTCAAGTTGTACAAAATCACCACATGAATCAAAACGAGCCTTTCACGTCAAAAATCGGACTTTAAATAATGATCCGCCTCCTTGTTACGACCTCCGACAGCATCAACTTAATTTATTCATTTCACTCACACACCCAGATTCCAGACCGAGCCGAGCCATACACGCTGATCTGTATATGCTATCAAAGACGCCTCAGTGACTATATGTTGCCTGGCAACAAAAAAAAAAAAGGTTTCCAAAAATAGCTAAACAAAGGGCAGCGTGAGAACCATAATTCATACAAGACCAGTTCTGACGACTTCCAACACCAACATCTTAGTGCCATTGATCGTGTTCTCCTGGAGGCAGATGCATTGAAATCCCCCTCAACCACAGCTTCAGTTCCGACGGCGAGAACTCGATCCCCAACCGCGAGACTGCGGCAGACAACGGCTGGGACGATCAGTCCGAGACAAAAAGGGCCTTAGTGCTGCTTTCACGAGCCAACGGTTCAACTAAACACGTTGCACTGCGGTTTTTAAAAATCTCCCGCTCGTCTTGAATCTTTTATTGTTGGGGTGTATCAGTGAGTGGCAGTCAAACCGGCTGTTAAACACAATCAGTCGGTCCAGCCCTGGAGGTGGTTCAGCAACAGTATCTCTACAGCGGCAGTTAATGAAGACAGAAAAACATACAGTTTTACCAGCGCCCTTCTCTCACTGGCTGCTCGTCCAGAGGCACTTTTGGTGTTTGAGACCTATCACAGTGTTGTGCTTGCTTTTTTTTTTTTTTTTTCTTTTTAAATCTCCCTCCTCTCCTGGCCCAGCCTGCTTACCTCCTCGCCTCCGATTCCTCAGCTCCCCCTCTGCTCATATTTTTTTTTTTTTTTAAATCCCTGTCCTCCTTTCCCCTCCTCGTCTTCACGCTTCAGCAGGACCTCCCACTGCTGCTGTGGCGTCAGCCGTGAATGTCCTACTACGCCCTGCTGGGGTTGGGGGATGACTTGCCCTCGTAGCCATACAGGAAAGTGGCCACGATGACCAAAATGGCCCCGAGGAAGAACACGCTGTGGAGGAGAGCAGACGACTCAATCAGCTCGAGGAGTTGCGATTGTGAGAAAAAAAAACTGAGATCGCAACAAAAATACACAGAGACGAGAGAGTGATTGTTTCCTCTACCCTGTGGGGTCGAAGTCCTGCAGCCAAAAGTAGGAGATGAGAGTGGACAGGATGATGGAGAGCGACGTAGCAAAGCCCTTGAGGATGTTGTCTGCATACTTGATGACCGCTGCTATGACCAGACCTCCCAGGGCCTGAAGAAACAACAAACACTCAGGCACAGATGGACGAAGGCACGACCCGCACAGGCCGACAGCGAGGCTGCTCCGCCGCACAGAGATTCTGCTGCTTCTCTGGAGAGAAAACTTTATTTGTTTTGTTTTTTTGAAGTGGAGTGAGAGTTACCTGCAGGGCCACGACAGCCCAGGTGACTCCATTGTAGCCCTGGAACATTCCTGACTCCCTCACCCTCTCGCCATCATAGGCCATCATCCCAAAGAGGCCAAACACAAGACCGAACATCCCTGAACACACACACAGACACTGAATAGTATCCTGCCACAATACAATTAGATTATAATGAAGAAAAAGAGACGTCATAATTTAATCTGGGATATTAAAAAGAGAGGAATATGTTCCTTTATACTCTGTGTCACCACTGCTCTGCTTTGTTTCTCTCACCTCTGTCTCTAATAAAGCTTCAAGCTTCAAATTGCTCATCCAAGTGAATCTGTCCTAAATCATTATCGCTTTCCTTCTTGGTGATGACATCACCTAATAACTCCTAAGGAAAAACTAAATAACATAGAGCCTTTTTGTGCTCGGGTTCTTGGCTGCGATATTGTGATACAGGTGAAAAAGCTCCACGCTCACACCAGGAATCGCAGGAGACTGAACACATGCCTCACACGTTCCAGGGTAAAAATAAATCAGACGGGAACATTCATCTTCAACAGGAATGTATCGCAGGTAAAAAAAAAAAAATGCCCAGCTGGATTTCGGTGCAGGGAAGAAGACTGCAGGAGAGCTCTCTGCAGAAACACGGTGCAGGGGCCTGTTCCAATCCTCCGGGTTGATGAATGTGCGGTAAACAAATCAAAATGCTTGCGGTGGTTAGGTTTCTATTTCTGTCGTCAGCGTTTCAACACTCTTCTTCAGAATATTGAACATTACATTTACAAATCCCTGCTCGCACTTGGCCGGCGGATTAATACTGACCTAGCTGGATGTTGCGGACCCACACGCTCTGTTTGCTCTCCTTCAGAATCTTCTCAAAGTAGACGCCAGCGAAGCCACTGGAGCAGCACGCCACCAGGACGGCTGCCACACCGATAAACTGGGAGCCCGTGGAGGGCGCTGCCTTCTCGGTGTGATCAGCAGGAGAGTCAGCGGGCCACTGCAGGCGCAAGACAAAGATTATAATCAAACACGAGGGTGAGAGGTTTAATTTCCACATTTTGCCTTTGCAACTCTGACCTCTGATGCTCAGTAGATGGAGATAATGAAACAGAGATTTCAAAAAGACCAAGAGATGAGAGACAGTGGAAAGGTGTGGAATGGCTGGTAAGAGGCCATTCTGGTTAAATCAAAGTTTAACATTTATATGGATGGTTTGTTTGAAAGCAGTAGAGCATAAAAACTACCAGACAGATTAGCCAGAAACCTCGAAGGATGCAGTATGGCTCAGTGCATTCACTGTATTCACCAACAAAAACAAAAACCAAATCCAAACAATCTCTGAGTCAGTGATGCTGGAAGTAAGAAATTTCACAACTTTGCAGATTTGTAAAAAATGCTGCAGGGGGAGTTCTGCTTTATGTGCAGCAGTAAGCAGAAACAACAAAACAAAGTGCTAATGCAAAGAAAGACAAATGATCTATATTGTAGGTGTATACTGATAAATAAGATTATTCTCTGATAAAACTCATTTCAATACGTGAAGTGAGAAATAACACCACAAACCTTGACAAGTGAAAATGAAACGCTGCATTAATGAAACTGTATCTGTTTCTCATTCGCTCTTTGTTTGAAGGCGATTCTCTGAGCAGAGACAGCACATTCACATTTTGTTGTTAGATCCGTTGTTGGAGCTTTGAAGAGACTAAACCAGTCTCATTCCAGCTCCAGGCCCGGGCAGACTGAGAGCTCAGGGCTTTTTCTTTGTGACTGATCCTGGTATGAGGGTGTAGCTTCACCCCCCCCCCCTCCTCCTCCTCCGTGCGTCAGTGATAGCTCTCACACATCCGGAATCATATCAACTGACTGGCACCTCCTTTGTTTTGCCAAGGAGGAGGAGGAGGAGGAGGAGGTGATTCTACAACTGCTTGTCTGTTTCTTTTACACGTCATGATTCATCAGAATACCATTAACACAGAGAGCAAATATTTATTCACCAAGTCCAGGCCTCTTTGTTTTGTCTCACAGTATTTACCTAGCATTCGTGAAAGAGCTGCGGCACGTCCTGTTTCTCTGGCCCTCCTAAACTCAATAGCGTGACTTATGATTTGTTGAGGCACACAGCTGTCTGGGCCGTACAGCTGACGACGCAAGAGCTGCCTGCAGAGCTGGGAGACGCTGTCGAGACACTGAGCTGAAAAGGCAATAAAAGAAGTTGCCCAGCAGCCCAGCGTTCCCCATAATCCTTCAATGGAAGAGAAGCAGGCACAGTTCATCCATGTGACACAGCTGGAGCCACTGGTCTGTTTAAAACGCCTCTCCTACTGATCTATGACAACTCCTGGTTCTTCATTAGGCTGCAACTGGGGTGGTGCCCTAATCAGAGGATGGAGGCATGTCCTATGTTGTTCAAGACACTGACCCCCCATTGTGTGATTTGACCACTACGGCTACTCAAGTGATTTTCATAACATTTGGTGGAGGGGTATGTCAAAGTGGTTTTCACTCATTTTCACTTTAATTGGATACATACAACGTTTACAAGTGAAATAAAAGGCTGAATTTAAGCGCTGCTGCTCGTAACAAGAGCTCGGAGACTTCGATGCGTTTACTATTTTTCCATTAAGATGATATTCTTAGACATGGAAGTTGTACCAGACCTGCACGAAAGCCACTCCTGCCATTAGAATGAGTAGAGAGAGCCACTGGTAGATGCCCAGCCTGCGGCCCAGCATGGACACTGAGAACAGAGCCGTGGTCAGGATCTTCAGCTGGTACGTCACCTGATGGATGCAGAGCGGGAAAACTTTAACACAAATGAATCCATGGAAAGCTCAGGGAGACACATCAGCTCCTTCGAGCGTCATCTAAAGTCCACCAAGTGGCTTCCAGGCCCGGCCTGCTCTCACGCTGTACCTGGTATGTGGCAGCGTCGAGGTTGGACAGGGCGACGTACAGCAGGTTGTTCTGCAGCGTGTAGATCCCTGAGGGGATGGCCAGCTTCAGCGTCTCTATGGGCTTGTGGATGATTTCCTGGCGCAGGATGCTATTGAGAGCCCGGAGGCTGTAATCTAAGAAGTGGAAACGACCAGTCAGTTGTTGGGCCGTGTGTGCTCCAGTTTGTGATGTGACCGTTTCTGTTGTAAATCAATATTGATTTTTTTTCATCGGCTTGTGTTTGTTTGCTAGCAGCATTACACAAAATCAACATAACAGGTTGCCATGGAACCTGCTGGAGGGATACGGGATGAATCGAAGAAACATTAATAAATTCAGATGTGGGAGCATTTTCTCTTTTCTTCACATTCTGATGTGTCCACTGATTTCTAAGGGAATCATTCATCGATCTTGATATAAAAATATATGGTTTTTAAACTGATATCCAAGAGTGAGTGAGTGTTGGTTAACCTGATCAGACGTACAGGTTTAGAAACAACACAATCAATCAAAATATACCATTTTCAAATGAATTCTCACAGTCTGTTGATTCACATAACAAACTATTTGCAGCCATGAGGTGAGGGGGACAGACTCACTGTGCTCCTTGAAGACGAGCAGCACACAGGTGAGGATCTTCATGACCTCGGCCACCACCACGGCGGAGGAGGCCAGGTACCGCGGGCCCTCCGCCTGCAGGGTGCGGGAGTACCGCATGGTGAGCACCAGGGAGGTGGTCTGGAACACCAGCACGCCCAGAGACAGGTACTTCAGCCGGGGAGAAGCCATGGCCACAGGTCGGTGGGTAGCTGGCCACAGAGACGGGGGGTGGAAATCAGTATTTGAAAATGCAGTGCGTACTTTGGGACACAATTCACATTAGATGATAAAGACAGAACCGCAGAGGAATGGAGGCAGGTGTTTAGACAGGAAAAGGATTTTACTCGCAGCTCTCCGATTCTTCTCCTCTCTTCCTCCAATGGCGCCTTGAAAGCAATTTGACGGACGGGGCTAAATGTCTCTGGGGGAAATAAAGTCCTCTGTGCTCTGTTTCTGTCTCGGTCCAGGTATTGGAGGCTCGACCCAGCTGTCAAAACAGCTGCACCTCAGCTCCTGGAGTCCATTGACCGCTGAGCTCCGCGGATGTACGGTGCGCTCATTTCAGCTCAGCCCCGGCCAGGGCTCCCCCACACACGGCCACAGCTCTCACCGCTATCCCGCTGTCACCCACCGCCACACGAAGACCAGGATTCAGACAAATAGGCGAGCGAAGGAGAAGATCTCTGACATGCACAAAGTTCACAGCAACTTCCGTGTACAGGGTTTCTTCTTCTTCTTCCCGTCAAAGCGTTGTGTGTGGGAGCCAGCGCCACCTGCAGGTCCGGAAACGAACTGCACTGGTCACGCGCATCAGCTGAGATGGAACTAATAACCTACATGACATTTGTGATCAGTGATGCAGATTTTAAGACAACAAACTATCCGCATTCAAAATGAAAACAAGAATGTGACAAGAAATCACAGCAGCAAAATAAAAAAGGGCCGAAGAGCAGAAATCTACGAGGATCTGAGCTTTATTTCAGTAAGCACATTTTTGGTTGATCATTTGGTTTATTTTTTTTCCAACAGACAACTTATTTCAACAGTTTTAGTCTTCTACCTTATACAAACATGGTGATATCTACTTCATATGACATGTATATTATAGGGTATTTGGTTAACAGAAGAAAGTACAAATAAAAAAACATTTTATATACAGAACATAGACACAACTTTGCATATGTACGGAGCTAAAACGCTACTTGTGGGGGGAAAAAAATCCTGACGTCTCTATGTACAGCACGTGTGAAACAGAAAGGAAAGGCCCGAGCAGGCACTGGGAATATTAATGAAATATATATATTCTGGTTTGTTTACAGATACTTAAGTCATTATTCAAAACAAAGGAGACCTTTCCTATCCGAGGTTGCTTGTGCTGTGTATCACTTTTTATTGATCAATATTATTAACAGGAATTTGGACTGGACAGAAATTTTTGGCTGAATCAAACAAAATTTGGTCTTCAAGACACTGATGTTGTTTCTGTGAGTGTCGAAAGTAAAAGAGTGAATGATTGTCTGTGTTTCCAGAGCAGTCACACAAAGCTATGCTCAACATCTACTTTAAGAACAAAGATATAAAACATTATTAAACTGTGCTCACCTCCAGACTTGGTTTATGAATCATGAGAATTTAAGAAGGTGCAGTTACACTGATTGTAGTTAAGCAAAAGGACTGGTTACATGACTGTGGAAGAGAAACTATCTAGAAAAGAGGCAGTTTAAAGTTAGAGACCTGCACCTCTGTAACATTCAGAATCATTGAAGAAGTGCGAACAGTATTCATGTAAAAAAAAAAATGTAAAGGCACAAGAAAAAAAAGTCTATGTACATTTCATCAAACAACAAACTAAACCTGGTGGCACAACTGTACCGAAGAGTGTGACGGAGTGATTATGGATTGGAAACATTTCTCTTAGCCTTTAGTGGCACCGCCTGTGAGAAATTCTGTAACAGTAACTGTCTGCAACGTATATAATACATTCTGTTCTGTAGTAAAAAGATGCCTCTGTGCATGTCTTTCTACTGTGTCAATTCCACGGTGTTTGTCTTTCTACTCATGCAACAGTATTTATAAAAGTTGCCCCTTAGCACAGTAAAAAAAAAAAGCATGAATAAAAAACAATGAAAGCAAAAACTAGTTAGGTTGCTTTGAGAATAAAAGCTTAAATTAATGTGACCCATCGTATTGAATGGTTTCAACTAGGAGTTAGTATCGGCAGGCTTGTTGCATTAAACAACATAAAGATAGCACATAGCAGGAAGAAATAACAATGTCCTCCCATGTTGATACAGAACATCTGCAGTCCATCTCAACAGTCTGTTTCTCTTATGAAACTCCAGCCGATCGCCATCTGGTCGACAGTTCCGTGATGATCCCTCAATACACTGTTTGGTGCCAAAGCCCAAAAAGAAAAGTCCTGACTCAGACAGCAGAGGGTTGAAGGAACTCGAGATAAAAAAATGATTGTAGCTCATGATCGACTCCACAAGTTTTGGTGTTGAAACATTTGATATCTAGCTGATAATACTCGATGACGTTTTGGAAACTATACACAGTTTTCTTAAGTGCAAAGAGGAGGAGAACACAATAAAGGTGGTGACCGATAATAAAGAACAAAATCATACGCCGAAAACTAACAAGAGATGAGAAAAGCACTGGATGAATTATTATGTGTTGTTACTCAAACTACAGAGAACTTTAAGTCCTCTCAGGTCTATTTGTGCTTTCCTCTCAGCTGGCCTACGCAAACACCTGCATGTTTCCGTGCTGCTGTTGAGATGCCTGCTGCATCTGCTGCGACTGAGGCTGCGGCTGCACCTGCTCTGGAATGTGTGTGTGGCGGGATGATGGCAGTGCATGGTGGGGGTTCCCCAGAGGGGTGGGGCTGGTGGTGACATCAGACCAGTCCGAGTTGGAGTGCGGCGAAGAGGACGACCAAGGGTCTGGAGACTCCGGTGATGGGGTGAGATATGGGTGCTCGCTGGGCGGGTGGGCAGAGTGGCCGGGAGTGGTACCCTCGGATCCACCGGTGGCGTAGCTGTGCTGGGAGGGGGGCGTGGGGTATTTATCCACTGGGCTCTGCATGGGTGGATAGGAGGGCATTGATCGAGGCTGGCCCTCGATCCCCCCGTGGCCGACGTTGTGTGGATGCTGAAGGGTGTGGGGGAGCCCGTGTGTCATGCTCATCTGCTCAGGAATCGGGTACATCATCCCCTGGGTGCAGTGGAGGTGGCCTGATGCCTGCTGGGGGTGAGCCTGACTCTGGTTCTGCCCCTGGGATTGTGTGACTTGTACCTGCCCTGGCTGAGGCTGCTTCATCATAGCCTGGCCTCCTCCGGGAGCCATCATCTGGAAGGTGACAATGGGCGGGAGCTGCTCTCTGCTCATGGTGACGTTCATGGGCGTCATCATCTGACCCTGACCATGGTGTTGGCCCATGCCTGGGTGAGATCCTCCCATCTGGTGTGGTACGAGGCCAAACATGTGGCCGCTGTAGCTGTGCTTGGTCATGCCCACCCAGCCCTGCTGCTGCCCCAGCATGTGGCTGACGGGGGGCAGCATGGGTCTGGATGTGGGGCTGCTCAGGAGGGGAGGAGAGTTTGCTGTTGAGGAGACGGTGCCGGACACGTCGCCTGTGTATGAGTGCGGCGATTCCAGTGAGTCGACAGGTGACATGGTGACAGAGCTCTCTGGAAGTCCTCCTGCCGCTTTGACGCCATTCGCACTCCCTCCGCCCGCTGTACCTCCCCCACTTCCTCCTCCGGCAGCCACACCCGGCCCCTCAACTCCCGCAGGCTTCTTTCTTCTCTTTGCCTTCATGTCTTTCAGCTCCTTGGCTACCCCGCCACCACCCCCGACCTTTGCTCCGCCCCCACCCCTCCTGCTCTTCTTCCCCTGCGGCCCGGGCCTCATGCCGATGAAGCCCGCTCCATTGGCACCGCACATTACAGAGTTTCCTCCACCCATGTGGTTCGGCCCATTGTGTGGGCTGTGAACCAGATTGTACTGGTCCAGCAGACGGACGATGTCATGATGCATCCGCTCTTGAGCGGTGTCACGAGGCAGACGATCCAGGTGATCAGTGATGTCACGGTTGGAGTAGTGGTCGAGAAGAACCTGAGCTGCCTCGAAGCTGCCTTCTCTGGCTGCCAGGAAGAGCGGGGTCTCCTCCTGAAGGAAACAAACAGATAAGTAGAGTTAAGATAACATGCAGAGCGCTAGTATCAACATAAGTAGGTAAATAGTTCAGGCATTGAGTCTTTTGTGTAAGTGCAGACTTTGTCTTCATTCACACTTATCTCCCTCCCTCTCAACCTCTTCTAATAAGTTGACAGTATGGTGCTGTAATCCAATCAGATCTTAATCATCCAATCATGTTGTTGCTGTCAGGATTTAAATCTGTCCTCTCTGTCACTGTCAGCTGTCATTTCTGTGATTCCCTATGACTGTACCCTCCTCCTCCCCCAATACCATCAGTCCCCACATTATCATGAACATCAACAAGGTCTATGCCGTAAACAGTCTGTCATTTATATTGCGACACTTTCTTCTCTCACACATTTTTCTAAGCACTAATGCACCATGACACAAAGTCATTTAGTAGTCTTGTGATGGCATCTTTAAATGTAACTCTAGCACTTTTCCAGTGAAGTCACTTAACAAAACGGAGGAGAGGTTTGAAAAAGCCTGAAGGAAAAAACAAGAACAAACCTTATTGTCTTGCATGTCCCGGTTAGCTCCATTCTTCAAAAGGACGAGGGTGGCCTCCACGTTATTGACTGCAGCTGCCCAGTGCAGAGCAGATTTTCCTAAAACAAATTAGAAAAAAAGAAGCACATCCATGTTAACCAGAATGAAATAATTACAGTTCAATGGTCAGAGCTTTAGTAAAATTCCTTAGTAAATTTGCTATTCAACTAAACTTAAATTCCTGACCGTGGTCGTCGACAGCGTTGATGTCAGCGTGGCAGTGGATCAGCTCCTCCACCATGCCTTCCACAGCGAGCCTGGCTGCCAGGATCAGGGGAGTCGTGCCGTCATTCATCCTGGAATCCAGCTCTGTTGCACGATTACGGATCAGAATCTGGGAGATGACAAAGATGAAGACACAACAGAGATGATGCCTTTCGTCAAGCAGCCGTCAGAGTCAGTTCATAAGTCACGTTCGAGCTCAGTCATCTCACCTGGAAAACTCCCTGGGCATCAGCTGCCACAGCAGCGTGCAAGGGAGTTCGGCCCATGTTGTCATGGCCATTGGGGTCTGCTCCAGCGTCCAGCAGTCTCTTGGCAGCATCAGCTCTGGCGTAGCGAGCAGCCAGGTGAAGGGCTGTTTCTCCAGTGCGGTCGGTCTGGGCCAATAGTGAAGCACCTTGAGAGATCAGGTCTGAAATGACGCTCGGTCCTGGTTCGTCTCCTCCACTCTCCTCCTCTTCATCACCATGCAGGCTGCAGTCTGGTCCTCCACCGTTCCGCAGTGATGCCAACATCAGCGGAGTGAAACCATCTGACAGAGGAGTCATTAATTATCAAGACAAATGACTGAAAAGGAGTTATATCTCATATACCTCTACTGAGGTCAGGTTTGCTCACCAGGGCCCTTGACATTGACATCCAGACAGTCAGCATCCACGTCGGCTTGTGGAGGAGTGAGCATAATGTCAGCAGCCTTGCGATGTTGCAGGGTCCACTCCCTTCTGTCAATGCCTCCATCCATAGTGATGGGCAGCAATGGCTTATCTTCAGTCTGTAAAGAAGCAACAGAACTTGATGCTATATTCACAACAACCGAGAACATTTCCTCAAACATTTGTTACCCAGCTTCAATTTTGACAGCTTTATTCTTTCTCACTTCACTTACTCTAGGTTTTTTGGAGGGGGCCTCTTCATCCAACCATCTTTGACCTTGACCTCCATCAATCAAGGCTCCGTCCTGAGTCTTGAAATTCCTGATATGACAAAGAATGTTTTTTATGATGCTACAATGTCTTCTTTCATTATTTCAGCACACAACACAACATGCATAGCTGATCTGTTTCGTAACTCAGTCAAACAACCACAGTCCTCTACTAATACATTAAGATGACTGAGTTATTTAATCTGCAAGGTTTATTCACATTTGAAATGGTATTTGGTTTAATTTTTCTTAAAGATACAGGAGCCAAGCTATGTGTCATTGTGACAACACAAATTAAAACTATGAACCTGAATGTGAGCATAATACTTTATAACACAAGTCGTTCATGCACCCACTCACTTCAGGTCAAAGTCATCTTGTCCGACAGGTTCTCTTCTCTTGTCATTTTTGTTGGCCAGGAAGCCATCTGGCAACCACAGAATACCATTTTTATGCTTCCGCTTGGCTGCTAGCATCCCCAGCACCAGGAAGAGAAGTATGATGACCACAGCCACTCCAATCAAGTACATGAGGAGCGGTGTCTCAGAATGCACTGTCGGGTCACCTGGGAGATACAAACACTGGTTAGCACGCACCACCAGACACTGTGTCATCTTTGGATTTACGCTTTTACCAAAAGGAAGTACAGTTTAAATGTAATTCAACTTACTGTCAACAGACACTAATGGGTAAGGAAGCTCAGCCTTGATGTGTGCTGCTGCGATGTAGGATGCAGCCTCATTTGTGTTGGAGAAACAGTCGACAGAACTCTGGGAACATTCACGGTTGTCAATTTGCAGGTACACCTTTGAGCTGCACAGACAGACATAGAAACACAAAGACAGTACATAACACAGTTAATTGGTGACTAAATATTGCTATGAATTATAATATAGGAAATACTATCTGACTGTGCCTTCAAAAACAATCCTTACCCAATAACCTCTCTTTCTAGCTCTCGTTTGCTTCTACTCCTCTGTGTGTACCGTCCCTGCTCCTCCTCCTCCCTGTAGTATGGGTACACCATTGGCAGATTGTTTTTGTCTAGCTTCACGTGAAGGTTGGTGTGCAACAGGGCTCCCAGGGAACGCAGGAAACCATTTATGTCTCCAAGCAGTTCCTTGGGTTGCAGCCGGACCACGATGATCAGCAAGCCAACTGCTGATTTGGGTGGAATGTCACTGGAACAGTCCAGGCCGTCCCAGCCACAAGCCTCTGTGTAGCAGCTCTGGTCACAAATGCCATTATGGTAGTGATCAGCGCAGTACTTATCATACCTGTGTACATAAAACAAGCAGGACACACCAGTTCAGTGATGTGGCTTCAAAACATGCAGGATTTTGATTTCAAAAGGGTCACATACTTGCAGGGGCTCAGCGCTGTATCCTGGCACTCAAAGCTGTCGAAGAGACACCCGGCGTTGTCACACTCCTTATCACATTTTCCATTCTTGAAGAGATCCCAGCAGGGGACGCTGGCAGTGCAGTTCACCCAAGGCTTTTGCCAGTTGAGTGAGCAGTCTCCTCCATCCCACTGGCACTCGTGGTTGTTACACTGATCATCACACACTCTGTCCCCTGCCTGCCGCTCACAATGCGCATAGGGACAGGTCGGAGTGCGCAGAACGGGGACTTTGTTCTCGCAGAATTTTCCGGAGAAGTGCATGGGACAACGACAGCTGTACTGGTTTGGGTTGGACGGGTCCCTGATGCAGGTTCCTCCATTTTGGCAGAACCACGGGCACCTCTGTTCATTCTCACAGTGTGTCCCAGTGAATCCTGATTGGCACTGGCAGTACACGTGGCCAACTGGTGACTCCACACAGCGTCCGCCATTCTGACAATGAAGCTTTGCACAGTGGCCTTCTTTTTCTATTTCACAATTGAACCCAGCAAAGCCCTACAAAACAAAACATGTCATTAAAGTGTGATAGCAATAGAGGCATTTTAAAAGTTAGGCATGGCTACACATATTTCTAATGTACGTCTAGAGTCTCCTGCACATGTTCTGCTTGTCTACTATACCTGAGCCATGGTGTGGCCCTCTGAAGCAAGCAAGAGAATAACAAAGAGAGCAAGATGTTAGTGCAGAAAAACAGGCTTTTAGTGAGAAACATCTATGTTCCACAATAAGAAGAAAGAGAAAAGAAAAAGAATAGTATCCAGTCATCTTAATTACAACCATAAGCCTATGGTGTCAAACTGGAATAAACTTTCTAAATAGTATAGAAATTAATTATCCACTAAGTAAGTAATAATTAAACAGTGTTCAAGTATTATTAAACATTGTTAAAACACTGTTTCTATTCTTTTAAAATACATTTCTTTATAAATCTGCATTATCCCTTTAAGAAAGTTCCTTATAACCTTTCTTTCTTTCTTATGAACCAAAGTTTACATTGACTGTGTGTGGCCAATCAAGACACAGGAATATAACTGGAAAATGGAAGATTACAGAATAAAAAGCCTTTTGCAAAAAAAAAAAAAGTTGCCATCTGTATCACACCGAACCAGTGTAATAAACTGCAAACATCAAATGTGGCATATTAATGGTTACTTGAAGATAAGCACGGCGCTGTTAAACTAGCCAGTAACTTAAAATACATGCGTACAATAAGAAGGGGTATTGCATTACACTGATCACATTACTAAAGTGCATGGAAACACAACAGGCTTGTGAGTGTAAAAGAACTAATTGAAACAGTGATGTCCTATATATATCCTATGTTAGAAAAGGATCTTACAGAAGCACAGGAGCAGATGTAGCCATTGACTGAGGTCATGTTCATGGAGCAGACACCACCGTTGTGACACGGCTGAGACAGACACAGATCCACCATTGACTCACAATGACGACCTGGAGAGACAAACCAGAGGAAAAAGATGAAGTTACAGAGTTATAGAGATCTTAATGATCTTATGTCCCTTTAATCAGCGAAATATAAATGTACCCGTGTATCCGTGGCGACAGCGACACTGGTAATTGTTGACCTGCTGCACACAGTCCAGGCTGCCGGGGGAGTGGCAGGGCCCCGACAGGCATTCATTGAGATCTCCTTCACAGTGTTCTCCTACGAATCCTGGAGGGCAGGAGCACGTGTAACGGCCGATACCGTCCACACACTGTCCTCCATTCCGACACCGAGGCTCCAAGGAGCCATGCTTGGGTTCACAGTCATCCACATTCACTTGACACTGGAGCCCTGTAGAGCAGACAGCATTTTATGTTTAATCATATTGTTCATTCAGTCAATCATTTTTCATTTGCACCACAAATCCACTCAAAAGACACATTTCTTTGCATCTTCTATCTTCATTAAATTTCCACCTTGTGCTGTATGTAGTCTTACCGTGTGTTCCAGGTGGACAGGCACAGGTGTAGTGGTTTATGAGGTTGATACACGTCCCTCCGTGCATGCAGGGTTTAGAGTGACATTCATCCACATCGTACTCACAGTTCACCCCCTGGTAGCCTGGTTTACACTGTAGCAAAGAATCGACAGAGACGTTAGCTCAATGTGTGTTTTAGGAATATTGTGTCTAGCTCGCTTTATACATAATATTTATAGTATAGAATAAAACCTTCAAATATAAATAGATGAAAATTTACTTACAATACACTCGTATGTGCTCTGATAGTCTTTGCACGTAGCTCCGTTGCGACAAGGGTTTGACTGGCACTCATCAACCGTCTCTTCGCAGTAGCTGCCCATGTATCCTGGCTGGCACTTACACTGGTGGGATTTACCCACGTTTATGCACTGGCCGGCATTCTTACACACGTGCTCTACTTCCACACCTGCAGTCATTTTGAGAAAGAAGTGAAAGTAGTGGTGAATACGGGTGAAGACAATGTGTATTATCACGGTCTAGTTTAAAATTCTGTGTAAATATTTGTTTGTGTCTTGAATCACCTTGAATTATTGTTACATTTTTTTCTTCTAATAACAAACTAAAAAACAAGTAGTTTCAAACCTTTTGTGACAGCAAAGTCCTGGCAGGACAAGTTGGGGACGTCACAGTACAGTCCTGTCCATCTCACTGGACAGTGGCAAGTCCAGGATGTCGTTGACTGAGAGCAGACACCCCCGTTGTGACAGCGCACCTGGCTGCAAAGGTTTACGAAGTTCTTCATGCGAAGAAGGACAAGAGGAAAATTATTATAGCTCATTGTAAAAGAGCCCACATGACCAAAGGCTCCACAAACTGTACATTATACAACTTTTTCTATGGAAAGAAAAATCACCTGGCAGTTCTGTCCACTGAATCCCATTGGGCAGGTACAGCGATACATGCCCAATCCATCAGTGCAGGTTCCTCCATTCTTACAGGGCTGAGAGTCACACTCATTCTGCTCATATTCACAGAACTTCCCATAAAAACCAGGGCGGCATTGGCAAGCAAAGGTGTTTATGTCATCAATGCAAGTTGCATTGTTTAGGCAGGAGCTGAAAGGAAGGAGAAGCAAGTAGGGATTGATGAATGAATAAAGACCTCAGGCACACAGAATCAACAAGGAAAGAGTTACTGTTAAATAAAAATAAATAAAAATAATTCAATTAATTCACAGACAAGACTCTCAATTTAGATAATTTGGGAAATTGCAAACAGCACAATTCATCGAAGCAAAGTTTAAGAAAACTAAAACTAAAACAATAATAAAAAGCACGTTTTTGGGCTAATGCACTCAATAATGCTCTCACCTCTCAGTGCATTCAAGGATGTTGCGTTCACACAGGATTCCATCATAGCCCGGTCGGCACTCACATACAAAGCTGTTGACATGGTCCCGGCAGACAGCGCTGTTCCTGCAGGGCTGGCTCGCACACTCGTCTACCTCAGTCTCACAGCGCTCCCCTTCAAACCCAGGAAGGCAGCTACAAGAGAAACTTCCAACATCGTCCAAACAAGAGCCTCCATTCAGGCATGGGTCTATGAAGAGGAGAGTGGGGGAAGAAGATGTCTATGATCAAAAACTTTATTTAAGTAGCTGCTACTGAACACTTAATATTATATTAAAAAATAAAAGCAAAAGCAGCAACTTCCCTTGTTTTATCATCAACTGTTATGCACACAATAACTCAGTAAACCTTCTATGCTGCTTTCTGTTGGGGTTATTTCCTCTAACCCCATTTCCTGTTTTCCACTATATCGAAAACATTACACGTTACATTACAAGTGGGATATTTGTAAAAGGTATAGGCCGCCAACAGTAACAAGGCTGAAACCTACTGAAGACATGTGGCTAAGCCACAAGTTACACGTGCAGCCTACATATGTGGTGAGTCAGACAATGAACAAAATGGCAGAAAAAGCTGAAGCGAAACTCACTGGGTGAGCAGTCGTCAATGTCTGTCTGACAGTTGTGTCCGCTGTATCCAGGCTGACATTTGCATGTGTAGCTGCCGGGACTGTTCACGCAGCGACCACCGTTTTTGCATGGATTCTTTTTGCACTCATTGACATCCTCACTGCAGCGCTGGCCTGTACAATTTAAACAAACATATATCAGTACACCCATTAATAATGTGATTGTAATACACAGATGTTCACACAATAAAATCACTCTCGGGGCATTCAAATGGCAGATTTATTCGCACCTTGCCAACCTGTTGGGCATCTGCAGGTGTAAGAGGTGTAGTCTGCAGATGGATGACAGACTCCCCCTCGCTCACATGGATGGGAAGCACAGGGAACCTGCTCCACCTCACAGTGTTTACCTTTGTGCACAAAATATTTGCTAAAATTACATTCATCCTGTACAAAGAATGCTACTGGAATGAGAGTGAGTGTAATCACTAACCTGTGAATGGCGCACTACATTGGCAGGTGTAACTGTTGACTCCATCGATACAAAAGCCTTGGTTTAGACAGGGTCCAGATGCACACTCATCCACATTCTTCTCACAGTTCACACCTGATGGCGAGAGGAGGGGTGATTCAAAGATTTGTTCAAATTCAGTCTTGTGCATTCTTCTTATTGCTAAAGTAAAAGCTTTAAAATCTGGAGCTGGGTCAAAACAATCATCATGATTGTGATTACCTCTGAATCCAGGTTGGCACTGACAAGTGTAGCCATTATGTCGGTCCAAACAAGTGCCACCATTCTGGCATGGGTTTAGCTGGCACTCATCTTTTTCCTGCTCACAGTGCTGCCCCACCCAGCCAGCTCTACACTCACAGTGGTACCTTTACACAAAGGAGAGGCAAACACATGGTTAAATTACCCACATATACAGCTTATACCCAGTTAATAATAATAACAGTATGTGTTTAGGCTTATTTTCAGCACCGGTCTGGGCAGTTCATGTCAGGATAATACATTATTATGTTTCATGACCTTTTAATGTCGATCAGGGGAAAATTAATAATAATAATAATAATAATAATAAGCAAGTCAGGTTGGAAGAAAATCTGCCCCTGTGGACAACATAAACTAAAACTAGAATAAATATTGTATATAAGTAAATATTATAATAAAACTAGCCCTGTAATCTGTATATTAGTCAAAATCTAAAGACTGGATTCAATAAACACAGATCAACATACCCATGTTGCTGTTCAATACATTCCCCATGCACACAAGGCTGTGGAGCACAGTGATCTGTCCCAGAGAGACACAGAGGGCCGTGGGTGCTGGGTGGACAAAGGCAGTGGAACCCATTGACCTTGTCCATGCAGGTTCCTCCACTCATACATGGGTTTGAGTTGCACTCATTGATCTCCACATCACATTTTGTTCCTTTTAAAGAGACATTGAAATGGAGTTAGGTGAAATAAAGGCAAATCTTGATTTAGTATTTCATTTTTGACAAGTAATCTCTTAGAAAATACATACCTGTATATCCTGGGGCGCACACACATTTGTACTCATTTATGCCATCCTGGCACTCGCCGTACTCGCAGGGGTTACTGGCGCAGTCGTCTTCATTGATCTCACAGTTTGTCCCTGAGGACAGGAATTACATGAGGTCTCGCTTTAATGTAGCAGCAACAACCACCACTGTGTCACTTTTGGTTGAAGTCTTTTGGGAAGTATATCAAGTTGGTGTTGAAAAAAACAAACATCTTAACCACCAGGGGGAAGTAACGCTCCATTTCAGAAAGTTCATGAAGCAGTGAAAATGTGGGCAAAAGCTGAGACAGGCCTCTGATAGAGCAGAGAAATATTACAAGTACGCAAGAGACAAGAGAAGAACAAGGGAAACAAGAGAGAGAGAAAAAAAACAAAGAGAAGTAGAGCACTACAAAGAGAAAAAAGGAAAACGAGAGAGCACAGGTGACTTCAAAGAAGGGGAAATAAGAGCAAAAGTGAAAAAATAGGGTGACCTGACGCCAGTTTTGGTAAACTGAGCTCAGTGCTGTCACCGGTACCAGGCCTCAGGGTGATACAACGTACTGAACTTACTAATCCACAGAGCAATGTGGAGTAGCACCACTCAAACCAGGCTTGTGATCGCTAACACACATGTCGAATACTCTACACTTCACAATACACTGAGGGCTACACAGGAAGCTGGAGGTGTGGGGGATGGGGGGTTTTGACATTTATTTCAAGTTGTTCTCTCAACTCTCTGGGGCAAACACAATTAAAACAGATCATTTCAAACTAAAATCTGTTGACCTAAGTTGCACTTCAGGGGAAAAGTACAGTTGTGGGACAAAGTGTCAGACGAACCACAACTCAAAACATGATGTGCATGTCGAATGTGCAGGGTGTGTGGTTACTATAGCAACCACATGTCAAGTGGAGTGGAGCTTTGTTTCAAACTGGGCAAGAGACATGGCAGCAGCATGAGTAAGAGTGGCTCACAGACTGTGGAAGATACAGGGAGGGCAAAAGCTTGCATGGCTTATTAAAACAGTAAATGTGACGAGAATTTACTGTGTCTTTACTGTGTCTAGATCAAACATAAATCACAACAATTCTTTACCTACATCAGTCATACAGGGTGTTTCAGAGTGACGTGTTTTCACAGTCTGGGTTTACAAGAGGTAAACATGAAGAACTCACCTGTAGTTCCTGGTGGGCAGTTGCACTGGTAAGCATTGACCAGGTCAATGCAGCGTCCTCGGTTCTGACAGGGATTGCTGTGACATTCTTGCACCTGGATGTTACAGATGGAGCCCGTGTATCCAGGATAGCACTCACAGGAGAAGGTGGCAATGCCATCTTTACACGCACCATGGTGGCACGGCTCTGGTACGCAGTCATTGATGTTCTCCTGACAAAGTGGGCCAGCGAAGCCTGAGCAAGGACATTTCTTTTTAATAGCCAATACTGTTGTGACAATTTCGTATTATTTTCAGGGTCAAATTAGAGACTGGGGTTTAATATGGAGGACTAACATTTTTCCTATGACACAATCAAAGAGATGGCTGAACATTAAGTTTTTCCCATTTACCTTCAGCACATTCACAGTCATATCCGTTGGGTCGGTCGATGCACTTGGCCCCATTTAAACAGGGTGTGCTAGAGCACTCATCAATGTCTATCAGGCACAGTTCACCACTGAAGCCTGAAAAACCAAACAAAGAAGGATATGATGACAATACAAGATAAACAAGACAAGACAACAAGACAAAAAAAGACATTTGGAAATAGTTAAGACAACATTAATTGTTATATGTACCAACCTGCGGGACATTCGCAGACAAAGCGGCTGACCTGGTCCAGACATTTACCCTGGTTCAAACAGGGGGAGCTGAGACACTCATCCACCTCTATCTCACAGTGAGTCCCCTCAAACCCTGCAGGAAGAAGAAAAACAATTTTCTCAAGACTGTACTTCTGGAATATCTAAATTTTGATGCAAATGAAAGTGATTCAGTTATTCAAACACACTGAGTTGAGTGGATTACATTACAATAAATTACATATCACTTAACTCATGCCTTTTATCATCTTGAATCAACGCAACTGAACATTTTTTCCATGTGCTCATTAGACATCATCCTCTTAACCAAGTGTTGTTAAAGATGGCTGGGCTTTGTCTTCTCAGAGTGATCTAGTCCGAAACGTACCTGGCATGCAGATGCAGGTGTAGTCCCCGATGCGATCCAGACAAGTTCCATCATTTTGGCAGGGGCTTGACGCACACTCATTAACATCTTGTTCACAGCGCGGCCCGGCGTAACCCCGCACACAGTTACAAGTGAAGGAGCCATCAGTGTTCACACACTGACCACCATGCTCGCAAGGGTTGGTACCTACAGGGAAAGAAGAAAATGCTTGAAACCTGAAGAGAGTAAATGTACTGTATGTTCTAGAGACGTAGCCTTTGGTCTTACCAATGCTGCACTCATCTCTGTCGATGTTGCAGGTGTTGCCGACATAACCAGGTGGACAGTTACAGTTGAACATGCCACTGATGGGGTTGGTGTCACACTGAGAGCCTTCTCTACAAGGGTTACTGATACAGGCATCATCTCTATGGCACAGCAAACCTGCAAAGAATATTGTGAATATTAAGCAACAAGTAAAAATAAGTTCCCCAATTTGTAAAAAAAAAACCTCCAGCGCCACCATGTGATTTGCTGTCTCTTTAAATGTAAAGCCTTTGATGAATTAGGAATCTAGTCTTTTATCGCACTATATCTTGAATGCATTTTAAGGTTTGGTGTATGTATATGTAAAATGTATAAAAATGTCTTCTTGTGGTTTCACCTGTCTTTCCATGAGGGCAGACACAGATGAAAGAGGCAACGCGGTCGATGCAGGTGGAGCCCAGGCTGCATGAAGCCGTAGCACAGTCATCGATGTTTTCAGAGCAGTCAGGGCCACTCCACCCATTAACACACACGCAGACGTAGCTTCCAATCAGGTTGCTGCAGGTACCTCCATTCTGGCAGGTGTTTGGCTGCAGACGACACTCATCAACATCTTCTGTACAGTGCTGGCCTGTGGGGGGGGGCAGAGGGGAGGAAAGAATATTGAACAAGTTAAGTTACCAACGTAGCTCTATATTCATTTTTAGATGCATTCTTATTTAAAAATGGTTGTTGCAGACGTGGAAACAACAGCCTTTCGGGTGGCTTTGCTTCCCATGGATGGATTAGTACTACACAAACTCAGACAGGCCTGAGGAAGCTAACGCACTTGTGTTTGTTTTGTAAAGGGAAAGCTTGACTATGCTACACAAGTGTGTCAGTAGAGACACACCTTGTGTAGAGAACAAGCCTCAGACATACAAAGGAAGAAGAGTGAAATATGAACTGATTAGAATCAACGCACTAGTGTTGTATGCCGCCACAGATCAATGCATTTCCCGACATTCATTCATTCATTCATTCATTCATTCATACATTCATCTTGGGGACAAGTTGCCAGTTCATCGCAGGACTGACACACAGACAGACCATTCACTCCTAGGGGCAATTTAGATTGACCAATGAACCTGACATGCCCCTGCTGGCCCTGCCTGGGAATGGAACCCAGAACCTTCTCATTGTGAGGCAACACAGGAACACTTTTACAAATGATCATACACACAGATCCCTTACCAGTCCACTCAGGGGGGCACTGGCAGTTGTAGGTGTTGACTCCGTCCATACAGGTCCCTCCATTGGCACATTGGTGATTGGGGCAGTCGTCAAGGTTGTTCTCACAGTTACTCCCATTGAAACCTTGCACAAGTCGAACAATTACTCAATTATTCGTAAGGAAGACAAGCAATGCATATTCTTCAGTGTGGTATGCTATGGTGTGTACATGTGTTGGCGGTGTTTAAACACAGTTGGCGTTTGTTGTGTCTCCAAGCAAACTGTGGCAAACTGGCAGTGTTTAAGACGACACAACCAGCAGGATTAGACTGTTTTTACTAGAAACACCAACATGTAACAATTCAGAAACCCAACACTGCATTTACATATCTACAAACTCCAGACAAACTCCAAAATGCTGCTTTCCCCCTGTCTCTACCAGGAAATAATATTGTCCATGTATAGATATGGAGTTTTTTCTGTTTCTGAGTGATCCTAAAAAAGATGAACAGAAAAGCAGTCTTTCACAATCCTCTCACCTGGAAGGCAGTGGCAGGAGTAGCTAGTTTCAGAGTTTTGGTGGCAGGTGCCTCCATTTAAGCAAGGAGATGGTGAGCATGGGATGTAAGAGCTTTCACAATGTCGGCCTGTGAACCCTGGGATACAGACACACCTGCAGCAATGACAAGAGTTGAATATAAATCCATTCAGTCTTTACAGTGGACATCTGTTTCAAATTAGCAATACAAATGTCATTAATAAATTGAAATATGTTGACACTTTCCCAATCAGGTTAATCTAAATGAAGATTCTCACTTATAGGAGCCAGGGGTGTTGATGCAGATTCCTTCGTTTTGGCATATTGAGGGTGTGGCGACACATTCATTTGTGTCATTAAGGCAGCGAGGACCTGTGTAGCCAGGAGGACAGGTACATGTGTAACTTCCAGCAGACGGAGAGCTGCACTTTCCACCATTAGCACAGGGACTAGACAGGCAACTGTCTTCATGTTCACACCGTGGTCCTGGAGGTGAAGAACAAGCAGAGGAATTATTGCCATTTCTTGATGCTGAGTGATTGCGCTCAGAAAAAATGATCACAAATATTGTTTGTTTATTTTCAAGCATATTGTCAGCACACATGTCTACAATTATCTATCAGACTTTTTTAGCCTTCTCTAAAACAGTTTGCACTAAAAACATATTTTAAATTATTGACTACACATGAAAATATAGATGCAGCTTAATCTTTTAATTAGCCATGATGCAAGTTCTGAAATAGCTATAGAACAGCTATAGAAGCACATCCACAATCTGAACATCCCCAATAGCAGGCCTCTGAGCACTCGCTAATATCCTTCAAAGCAAACAAATGCATCATTGTTGTGGTGAGAAACAGGTGGCAGCCCTCACCAGTCTTGTGGAAAACCTCTGAGAAGAAGAGTGTGTCTCACCTGTCCACCCTCTCGCACACTCACACCGGTACTTGTCGAGAGACAGCAGAGTGCAGACACCTTGGTTGGCACAGGGGTTGTTAGGGTAACATGTGGAGTTCTGGGGAGTCTGACAGTGCGGACCGGTGAAACCCAGGGGGCAATTGCAGGCAGCGCTGCCTGGTACAGGTACACCAGCCAACATGGACACTGAGCAGTTCCCTCCATTCAGGCAGAATCCGGGTTGACAAGGGTCCTTGTGTTGGCAGTACTCACCCAGAAAGCCAGGTGCACACCTGGACACACACAAATATATAAAACACAAATGTCAGTGACGGTGCATGGAAAGGATATTAGGATATTATAAATAGGTGGATGACTTTGTGTTTGACAGAAGCAAACAAACAAAACAAAACAATGACTTTCAGTCACGTTAATGTAAGCTGCCACCAGCTGCCATCAGTCAAGTGCTGCTGTGGCTGAGAGCGCACACAGAGAGCATCACAAATATGCAACACTGTCTGACACAGAGACTTCGCAGTATGTGTAGTTGTGTGGAACAAATTTTTTTGGTGCTTCCAATATTCACCCATGTAGTAAATGGTTATGAAATTATATTTATTTAATGTTTTTATCAAGAGAGAAATCTGAGGCCCTTGACCATGAAGGAACTCATGCTGAACAGCTTGCACGCAGTCGCAATCATGTTCATATGCCCTTTTTGCAGTTCCAAAGGATTTTCAGCCTCATGACACGATGTAGGAATAGAACCACCAACCCTGAGAGCTTTATCTTAAAATCTTTGGCCAAGTTTAAGTTGTGTGTTGTTCATTGTGTTTGGTGCATGGATCCAAAGGGTTGTGCATAGTACACTTAATTAGTCACAGATGCTAAAATAACCCTCCCACCTCAGTGGCAACTTTCCCAGGTAGTAAGACAGATTCCATCATAGTCCTGTCCATGAGCAAAGTGAAAGACAAGGCCTCAACATTACTGAGTGAACCACTCTGAACCCTGCGCTGTTGCCCCTAAACCCTGCTTAGAGAAAAGGAGGAAGCTGGTTGTGGTGGAAGGGTTAAACGGGGGTCAGTTTGGGCAAAGAAGAAGTTCAAAAGCAGAAGGATATGAGGTGGAGTTATCTGGAAGTTGTTGACTGAAGTTTGGTAGAAAACTAAAAGCTACCAGCAAAAAGCACCAGCACCCCGGGCAAAGTAGTTATACAACAATATATATAAGAAATATCATGAAATACATAAACGTGTTCACAGTACAATAAAGATGAGGCATTTCTTGACAACCTCAAGTTGTTCAAAAAAAGAACTGTGTGCTATACAAATAAAATCACATACACTTTGAATTTAGTGATCTATGACCACATTTCCAAATCATGTGCATCTGATTTTCCATCTGCTTATTCATCACTCAGTTCTGTCGATTTGTCATCTTGTCAGTGAATCAGCATGGTGCTGTGCAGTGGGCCGGAAATAGCAATATTACACAATGTGTCCACTGGAGCTCTCATTCAGAGACGATGTTCCCTCCATCACTTTCTATTCCTTTTGTTTTTTCTGGCCCCTCCCAATTTCACTTCTCTGTATGTGACTGAATTTGGTCAGAGGTGTTTTCTTGCTGAGCAGAAAAGCAACAGGTAACTTCCTGTGAGAACAACTTTGTTCAGCCTGTCTCACACTGAAACAGTGTGTGTGTATGTGTGTGCGGCACATGGCAGACACACTGTCTAGGGACTGTGGGCAACTGAACGATCTGCAGCCTCTTACACAGGCCTCTAAACCCACCTCCCTAGAGGGGCTCAGGTAACATAATGGGAGAGTAGAAATACAGCACACTGTAACCAACACGTGCAGGCAAAGTCATACCCACCTTCCTAAAACCACCAAAAGAAAACATGCTTATTTAATAAATAAGCAGATCTGTAGCATCTTAAAATATATCAGAATCCAATATGTCTTATGTCAGTCAGAAATGAAGAATAAACTGCAGATAGAACCTGCTTGATTCTCATCTCACGCTTTCTAACTTTTATTTATTATTGGCCACTCCACCCTAAAGCAGCTTGAAGATATTAGGTTGTGAGCACATGGGAAAGTGGGAGAGTTTTGCCAGGCAGAAGTTTCACAGATCAGCCACATCTGCGATACTAAGGCCTGGTATGATGTGAGTCTTGACAATAAATTTATAGTCAGCTCACACATTGTTCACAAATGTACAGTGACAATGCGCACCATCAAGTGCACATTCGTTTAACTGAATTAACACTACACCACTGTCCCATGTGGCCATATGTTTTCAACTTCAAGTAAAAAAGAGATCAGACAGTAATTTCAAAAAGGAATGTGTGGTAGTAATAAGTATGGTCTATATGCCAAAACCAAAAATGATTGATGTACATTATAAATACATCAATGGCCCTGTTCATACCCAGCATTAACATGCGTCTTGGGTGATCTGCACACAAGCGGACAGCTCTGACTCTGTCAGGTCACACCTGGTAATAACGTCTTTCCACATGAACACTGAGAAGAGTAAAACTGTTTGGTTCGGCAGAGGGCATCCACTGAGTAGGTGGTCGGTCACTGTGGCCCAGGACGCATTGGGGTTCACACTTCTAAAATAACACGTAGTCACGTGTGACCACCTCTGAACGGGGTTTGAGGGATGTGATCTCCAGTGTGTCCTTGGGTGTGCTTGGAGCTGTCAGCTTGTGGATCAGATCACGTGTGAAATGGTCTCTAAAATCATTTATTTGCACAAAGTCATAAGGTAGACAACAAATAAACAAAATGGAAGATTAGTGATGGCAAGAGAAAAGGCAAACTTTGCCCTGAACCCTGTCAAGATCAGAAACAACCATCCTTCCTCTGTCTCCATGGCTGCATGTGTGCACTACAACTCCCTACACCCCCCTACAATATTTTCCTACACATAAACACACACACACATAATTACACAAACACAAAAATTCCCGCCTCCTCCTCCCCCTCACCCCCAAAGAAAAACACAGCTTGTTCATGATATCTCAACAAGACGGCCGTGCTGAGAATTAGGACTGCTCTTTTTCCCCTCACAGAAAAAAACCTCTCCACCCCCTCTCCCAGAGTAATGACACAACTCTCTGCCCTGTGACATGCATCACATTAGCAGGCTGACACACAAAGAACACCATGTCCAGGTTAATGCCGGGTTTACATTTCACTGGGAACATTTCACACATTTTCACCGTTAAAACTATGCGAAACATGAGATGGATTTTCAAAGTCAAGACGAACCACTTCAATGGGAGAGAGGAGGAATTTGAAACGTGTGTTTTGTTGTAACATCTAGCCTGATTTTCGTTGAGCAGTCTTGAAATGTTATTTGCTACTTGAAGGATTATGTGCAAACAGAAGTGAATAGCAGGAGTATGTTAATCTGATAAATTTAGTCACTTGATATCTAACCAGTTCTGACGGAATCAAATGCTATGGCGTCAGGAAGAGATACCACTGTGTCCTTCAGGTTCCACAGCCAGATAGAGAGCTTATTATTTAGCCAGTGGTTGTATTACTAGAGCCAGCGGCAAACAGACAAGGCTGTGCATGATTCACATCATAGTCAGGGAGTGGTGGCTCATTCAGGAAAAGATAGACCAGCACAATGACACACTGGCTTGTCCCTGAATACAGCACAGGAAGCAATGTGATTCTTCTGCTAAATGTTCACACACTGCAAGATAAAGGCTAAATTTCTGAAACACACACACACACACACGCACACACACAGCTCTGCTTTCATGAACAACACAGCAGAGCTGCTTTCTTCAGCCATACTCATCTATGGGATTCTTTGTTTTGCTCCATGAGGCCTTTTTTTTCCTCCACTTTTCTCCATCCTTCTCTTACACTCTGTCCCGTTTCCTGCAGCCCTTCATTCCCTCCGTTTCTCACTCCTCCACCTCTCATTTCTATCCCACTCTTGAGGTGTCAGGTTTCCACAGCTGGCTCACATTAGCGTCCCCTTCTCATGCACAACCCCCCCCCCCCCCCCCCCCCCCCCCCCCCCCCCCCCCCCC